>MCJB01032546.1:65776-78492 GCA_002018475.1 Nicotiana obtusifolia | reverse complement strand
TGGGGGGGGGGGGGGGTAAAAAATGTATACAATGAAGATTCTGAGCTTTACTCAAATTAGTGAATTGCCTAATTCTGTGGCTCGAGTTTGCTGTTTCATAGTTCCATGAGAAAGGTGCTGCATAGTCAAGTTGCTCTCAGCATTAATGGGACCGGTGACCAACTCCTTGTCAACTGTCAAAAAGTGAAAAAACAACAGCATAAAGTGATTGCATATTTTAGTTTAAAAGCTCTGCTCTTCTAGATGAGCGATCACGTTTTCAATGCTAAGATCAGCTTTTCAACTTTTTGTTTAGCTGAAAACTTGTTGTCCTTACTGACCTGTGCTCGAACTGACAATTTGTTGAAGGGCCTAACAACATTATTCAATCTTATTTGCTAATTGGTACTTGATCAGAATTTTGAGATTGCCATTGATTTGGGTTAGCTGCTAGTTGGAGCAATCATGGTCTTCCACACTAGATGAATGCGCTGGATGTCATCTGCAGAGCATTTAGATTATGGTTTTTATTCATTTTCAGTTTAAAGTTTTTTAAGGGTTCTGGATAGTCATGCAATAATGATGAATAACAGTCTTAGCTTCTTCCACCGTGGAACTACAGAATATTTACATCTTACTCTTCTAGAAGTTATAGAGGGTTGTCAACTATCTGAGCCCATTTTCTAGACTGAAGTGCACAGGCCTTTTCTTCTTTAGCTAAAATTCTCCTTAAGAAGAAAACATATAGAATCGGTGGCAGCGAAACTGAACTTTTGTGTCATTCATGTTTAATATTTTTCTATATGGGAGCTTCACCTAATGAAACTGAAAAGATGAAATCTGAATTGGAAAGCTAAAGTGGAGGTTAGTTGAACATATATTTAGAAAAATATGTCAATGTCTGATGGTTGACCCATGACATGCATGATCTTTGTTCTCTAGATAGTGACAGCAAGTTGGATTAATTTTCTTCAGGAAAAAAAAAAGATACTATTGTTGAGCATTACTCTGTTCCTTTTTGTTGAAGCGACTATATAGTATTCAGAATTAGTGACTTTATTGACCATTTACTTCTTCTGATGCCAGTAATTATTCTTCCATTCTTATGATGTTTGAAATGCTCCAGGAAATTATTCTCGTTGAAGGGCTGAAGTTGGATAATATAGAAACTGGCATTTACAATGTACACTGTCTGCCCTTAAGGTTGCTTGGTGCTGAGGGATCACCTATTAGATGTATACTGATCAAGTAATACTCTCCTTTGTCTTCTATTCAAACGGTAAGGTGCTTCTGAAACATGTTACCTTATATGCAGTATCTCTTTTCTATGAATTACTTGTTAACTTGCATCCTGTCTTGTTCAATGGGTAATACATTCTATATGATCTTGGTATTCGATTGTTGAATCCATTAGCTAAGTCAACTGCCACATATTCACAGCCGAAATTTTGTTAGCATTTTTTTCTGGTTATTTGTGTGCTGCAACAGTACACCCTCTTCTCATTGTTTGCTTGGATAAATTGCTGCAGGAAGCACTGGAGATAGCATGGAGTAAAATAAATTGCTGTAAAGGGAGACTGGATTTCCAGTGTAGGGGGTGCAACTTTTCACTTTTGACTGCAATGTTATTAGCTTAGTCTGGATACGCGTAGCGTGAGCAAATAATATTTTCACAGTATGTTTTATTTTAATGGATTCACGAGAACGATAAACATATTTACATCAAGTTAGTTTTGTGTTGATTCATCTCGTGCCTATGAAGCTGGTTAATGATAAATTTCTTGGGTGCTGAAAATGACCTTGATGGACCTTTTTGAAACCACTATTTATATTTTAGCCATGTTAAGAAATGATTTTGGAAAATAGCCCCGTGTTAGATTTTTAAAGTATGCTCGGCAAAATTTCAAAGCACACAACAAGTATAATGATCCTCAGAATTTGCCACAAAATTCTGATTCTTACTAGAATTTCAGCAATAATGCTGAAAAATTCTGGTGATTGTCAAAATTTTGTGGCGAACTCTTGATGATCACCATAATTGTTGCGTGCTTTAAAATTTTGCTTTGCCTTAAAACTCTTGCGCCTAAGGGAAATCTTGTCCAGTGTGCTTTAAAGTTTTAGCATGAGGCTTTTTTCCTAAAATTGTGTTACCGAGTCAAAAATTAATAGTGGCACACAGGTATCTTATTTGTCTCATCCTCCCAAAATGGATTCTGAAAGTAAAGGTCAACTGTAAGGGGCCATTTGGTGGGCTCAATTTTGGATTTCATCAAAGTTGGATGTTGTAGGGATTTTTTTCTTTCTATATAATATTTAAAATTTATTTATTAAAATTATTTTAATTTTGTATATTATTTATTTTAAATAAGAATTACTTACAAATTATATACAATCCATTATTAGTGTCTTAAATTAGAAAATTTAATTACATACTTTTCTTTTTTTCTCTCCACTTCTCATTTAATAAGACTCCTTCCAGTTACATCCCTTCCCAGTATTGCACATTGGCGCTCGCAGTGGAGAACCGTTTAGGTCTTTCTTTTAATTTTCTGTTGAATCCCAATTTAATAAGAAAAAGGGATTAAATGTTGGGTCAATTTTCTTTTAGTGATTTTTTAACGTTAATCTCACTAATTGGAGTGTTTTTATACTCTGTTAAATTTGAACTAGCAGGAGTGTAACTCAGTTTGGAAATAAGAAAAGAATCAGAAACCGATCACTATCTACATTTAGCGCCATCAGTAAGAATTATTTGAGTTGCAACTCATGAATACCTCATGAACAGATTTCAATGGCACCATAATCTACAACCTTTATTATCTTCACCATAGCATCTGAATAGATATGACAAGTATTTCTTCAACTTTTGTACAGGTAGGGGGAAGGGAGGGTCAGAATTTAATACAACAAAAGAAATTGGATACTTACATTGGAAATAAAAATGCAACCACAACCATACAAAGACGAAGAACAGATGCGTGTAGTTTCTCATCGAGCACCCTATAAGCTTTGAGTTTTTTGATGATTTGTATGTAGACTTTAGAGGTTGCTCAGTAACCAAACAATGTCTGAATGGAAATATTTTCTTTTTGGACTTCTATTAAACTCAGTTTTTTCGAAGTGAGATGATGGCACTTTTAATATGAAACTCAAAATTTCTCCACCAAATCATTCAGTTCCATTCATATCCAAGTTTTTTAGTTCAAACAAATATGAATTAGTGCACATGAGTCGATTTGGAATTCATTCTCTACCTTTCTTTCCTTAATAAATCAATTGAGAAAAGAACAATGTATGGTACATCAACATACAGATTAAAAATAAATTTGATATAAATTTAATGTAAATTTGAACATCTATAACAACATACATAGTAAAAATAAAATTTCATACAACAAATTATATAGTATACAACTTATCTACAACTTTCATAATTATTTCTACACAGTTAAATACAACTACAACATCATACAACTTAAATACAAATTTTATACAATATGTCTTTTGTATGTTTTTTTATGATTTGTATATATTTTGTAAGCGATGTGTTCTTCTTCCTCTCTGAAATTCCAATCAAAACTTCCTCTAAAATAATTTTGATACATATCAACAACTTTATGTAAAAAGATAGTATTTTTAACTTCAATATAAATTTCGTACAATGATTCATATATTATACAACTATTTTTCGACTTCCATATAACATTCAAATAAAAAAAATATAACTACAACATAATACAATTTATATACAATTATACTATAACTTTACTACAATTTCGTAAGTATATTGTATGTCATATGTTCTTCTTCTTCTTCTTCGAGTTTCAAATTGAAATTCAGCCAAAATCAAGTCTAATCTTCACCAAACACCCTCAAAATTGAAATATAAACTCCAAATAATATTTTCAATTGTTTGCAACAATACTCAATCCAAACAAACAATGATTTTTAAAAACCCAAATTCGATGGCGGTCAATGGTGGAGAGTCAAACACCTTCAAAATTTATTGATGGACAATTTCAATTTGAACACCAACTGTGCAACATAAAAGAAAATTGTTAAGTTAAAACTCTATAGTAAAACGATTGAAATCCATTGATGAATTCCATTAAAAATATATACAACATGAAAGGATAAAAAATAGAGAACATTAGAGGAAGAAAATTTTGGTCAAGAACAGAGAATGAGAGATTGAGAGACAGAGAGAGACACAGAGAGAGATAGAAAGAGAGAGCGCAGGAGAGAGAGAGAGCGCGCATGAGGGAGAGAGAATAAGGATGAAAAATAATTGATTCCTTATTCAATTCCTAATATAAAGAAATACTCATTTAAAATTGATTTGTATAAATTAATAAATTATATATGACCATGTAATTAAATTAAAACTTGAATTTCATATGTAGCAAAGGAAAAGTCAAACCGCATCAAATGTGAAGGGTGGATAAATTTATTAGCCTCAACGTAACGTAACTAGGAATTGTCAACTTTAAGTTTGACATACACTACCATTGTTTTTATTTTCATGCTACTATCAATTTATCGTAATCGTCATAGAAAGTAGTCTCCATACAATAAGTAGAAGAAAAACAGTGATAATAATTGTCGTCACTACAGGTGTTATTGTTAACTATAGCTACATATAAAAAGATAGACGCTTGCTGAAGGAATAAAACAAAAGTCTAAATTTTATGTACTGATATTATAAAAAACATTTGCACATCAGGTCTTAAATTAAAATTAATTGCCTAATTCTAATTAATAACTATATACAACTTAAATCCATAAAATTTACTACCAAACTTTGTTCGTGTTTCCTATATTAAGAGCCTGGGAAAATCAGGCCAGCCATATATCGTTGTAGGTATGAGGTTCTTTACGTACTAATGAAATTACGTAAAACTCTTGATATTACCAGATTAAGTGACAAGGAAAGGACCAACCCTCCTCCCCCCCCCCCCCCAAAAAAACCCAAACCTCTCGACTCTGAAGCCTAATTGTAGTATAGCGCGATGAATAGTCGCGCTATATTTGAAAGAAAAAAAAGTGTCCTTTTCCTCCCCACCAGACACGAACCAGCAGCCCTCCCTTTCAATTTTTTATTCCACAACAGCGGTTCCCTCCCATTTTCAACTAAAAAAATTTCATTGGAGCTCACCGGTCCCATAAAAAGTGTAGATCTCGTTATTGTAGCAAGCTAACATCGTATCTTAGGCGTTGTTGCATAGTGAGTTGCTCGTTTCGGCTCCAAATCATCAAATCTTCAACCTTCAAAAAAATTAAAATCGAGGTATTCCGACTTATTTTTTGTTAAAACTCATGTATAAAAAATGCCTATTAGTTATTTTTTATTGTGTTCTATGTTATTTCGTGACTGTTTTGCGATTTAATTTTGTTATTTTTTATCCGGATTACATTATTAGTGTGTTAAAAAAAGTAGTAAAATAGAGAAATTATTATTTTATGAATAATTAATGTTTTTAGTTGTTATAAAAAATGATAATTAGTTATTTTTTACTGTGGTATATGTATTTTCATGATTGTTTTGTGATTAAATTAATTTATCATTTTTTATCCGAATTAGATTATTTATGTGCTAAAAGATTAGTAAAGTAGATAAATTGTTATTTTAGAAATAATTAATCTTATTTAGATGTTATTGGTGTACATATATTAATATGTGACTTTAATGTTGTTAGTTCCTTGTAGTGTTATGTTGTGCCCGTAATTTTAATATAGTGCCCGCAATTGTAATGTAGTGCCCTTTAGTGTAGTAAAATGTAGTGCCCTTTTGCGTAGTATCTTTGTAGTTATTGAAATTAATCATTTAATTATCTGTTAGCCCCAAAAATATCTGAAAAAAGATAATAGTTTAAACACAAACTCTCTCGAATTCTAGTCAACAAACGTAAGAAAATAACATTTAAAAATTATAATATTTGTCAAACTAAGTATTTTTATGAATATTTAATAATTAAAGCATGTATAGTTATGAAATTAATTATTTAATTCTAATATACTAAAAAAGTGAGTAAAAAACAAACATATAAAATAAGAAACTAACATATAAAATAATAAACAAACATATACAATAGTAAACTAACATATAAAATAATAAAGTAACATATAAAATGATAAACCAATATATAAAATAATAAATTAACATATAAAATTATAATATTGAAAATGTATCAACCTAAGTAACAATATAGTAAAAATATCGAATAAATTTTATGTTAAAGATATTGCAATAAATTTAAAGATGTTAAGCAATTAAAAGAAAAATACTTTAATTAATATTGTTTAATTTACACTCATCGTCACGGAGGTTCCGCCTGTGCATCCCAGACTTGCATCGCTAGAGCTACTGTTGCTACAGGCCGAGCATAGGTCTTCATACATATGGGATGAGCGGTGTTTGTCCCAGACATTCCGTGCCAGACGTATAGACGATATGAGGGAGTTCATTAGAGCCTACCCACTCCATCCCCGTATAGTTAGACGCCTTCAGGATACGGGTTTCTACAGGATCATAGTGATCGGCCGGTTGTAGTTTGACTGGGCGTTGATCACGGCTATGATAGAGCGGTGGCGATCGGAGAGGCACCATCACGCTTGAGGACGTGGAGGTTCTTTTCGGGCTGCCGATTGGTGGGTTGCCTATAGCTTACTTGCATGTTCTCAGAGACTATGAGGGATTGCATTACCGGCATATATTGCAGCTGCTCATCGGATTCCAGCCAGTGGAGGAGACGACATTGAGTGGAGCCACTTGTTTGTAGCTAACGCCCGTTCGGCAACATCTGGAGGCGATGGATGCGGAGATTACGAATGATTGACCGCCAGAGGTTATCGATTGGCGCACGAGATTGGTGATGTTGCTGATATTTGGTGGTGTACTGTTCCCGAACACTTCGGAAAACCTTGTCAGCTTGAGATTTCTGCATCATCTTGAGCGGCTAGATGATTTACCTGGTTACAGTTGGGGTGCAGCTGTTCTAGGTTACCTGTATAGGTAGATGTGCCAGGTGTCAATGGGTACCTAGAGAGACGTTGCCGGATTTTTATCGCTGCTGCAGATGAAAACATAGTTAATTCTTTTCATGATTATAGCATACATAGGGTGAGAATACCTTAAATTTTACGTCCACAATCTATATTATGTTTGGGCCTGGGAGCGATTCCTACAGTTCCAGCCACCTCTACCACCCATCGGTCCGGATGCACTACCTCCACCGTTTCTCCCTTTACCTTGGAGGTGGGTTGATAGGCGAGGATATGGACGCAAGGTCGAGGCTCGACATCATCTCCCCTATTACAGGGATTTGTTGGATTTGCTTGAAGGCGCGCAGGTACATGTATTCTTAAGTTTACTTGGCCTAGCTTTATATGTGTTGCGTTTACTCACGATTCCTGTGTTTGATTAATAGTTCTTATGGAGGCCATATAGCGACGCGCTCATAGCTGGTTTGCCCGATTAATGCTCCCGCGGCCGAGCTATGTGGAGCTCTTCTGTCCTACTGATATGTCTCGATATTTCGAGCATCATGCCACCAAGCGAGTCCTTCGCTAGTTTGGTTGACCGCAACTTCTACCTATTCCGCCCGCTTGGCTTAGGACATATTACCAGCGGGATGATCGTTCCAGGGTTGACCAGACATACTTGGACTGGCTAAAGGCCCAGATTAAGGTTTGGGACCAGAGGTATGACCTGATTCCTCCACCCCCTACACCTGAGCGTACGGATGGCGAGCATGAGTATATAGGTTGGTATTGCAGCGTTACCTGACTTCATGGGGGGAATCCCGTTCATCGCGCTGGTGGTCAGTACATTCCATACGCTGGAGGCATGAGGCACTGATATGTTATTTGTTATACTTACTTATAACGTTAAATTATCATTCCGTAATTAATATTTGACATGTTATGCAGGCTATTGGATTATATCAGTTCTATTAGCTGGGACTGCAGATGCTGCAGCATACCGGCGAGGGAGCGACAACTTTGCACAAGTATGGCCGGTAGGTTATAGATCTAGTTGCCCGGACATTAAGACGTGCCCGAGATGATGCAAGGGGAAGCCGAGGCACCCGTGGAGGATATTAAAGATGATCCGCTGGGTGACCACACTGAGCCACACGTTGCTCCTCATGATATGCCATCATTCAGCCTGCAGCTGTCGCCAGGGACTTCGCAGTTGACCTCGTCGGCTCCATTGTTGATCGCGGGCATGACCGTTACGCAGCAAGAGTGGGATCAGTATTTTCCTGATCGACCAAGGCTATCGACGGTTGCAAGAGTAGAATCAGAATTTTCCTGATCGACCAGGGAGCAGCTTTTTCATGTGGACAAGACATAACACATACTGGTGGCGCGCTATGTTTTGCGTGATAATGATTCTTTAGGGTGCAAGACAATTTTTCCAAAATGGCAGCTTTTTCAGGTCAACAAGACAATACACATAACGCGTATTGGTGGCGCGCTATGTTTCACGTGAGAATGATTCTTTAGGGTACAAGACAACTTTTCTAGAACGGCGGCTTTTTCAGGTCGACAAGACAATACACATAACACATATTGATGACGCACTATGTTTCGCGTGATAATGATTTTTTAGGATATAAGACAGCTTCTTAAACTGAACCAAGAGATCTATATTCAAAGACCATTTGAAGAAACATTACAACATCCATTACAAAAATGACACAAACGTTTAATAAGTGGTTCAAGAAGAGGCAAAATGGTGAAGGTTGTTCAACAGATCCCCATGTAACACGTCTTAACACCCTACCTTTAAAAAAATATGACAGGTTGCTATATTGATTTGGTTGATGACAAGTGGTATGTCTGCGTCCCTTGGAAAATAAGCCTATCAATATACACACTGATCTTAAAGTTGCAGGACAAATTATTGAGGGCGAAGAGCATCCTACAAAGCCTAAAGGTATGCGAATTTGGGGCCAAAAACTACAATAAGTTCCCCTTTACTCAAAACGATGTGATTATGAATTACTATGTCGCTGGCATGGGCTTGTTATGCCACAAGCACTGTCTGCAACCTTTCAAACAAACACACACAAAGATGAACCAGAAGTGATTCGACATTTGATGAAGGAGATTCTAGAGATGGAAAAGGCACTAGCTGTTCATCATGCAATGGATGATCTTAACTATCTGGGAGGAATGGAGGATCAGTAGTGTGATTTATTAGAAAATGAAAAATTGCATAGAGACATTAATTATACTGTTTTCCCAATAGTTGCCGAGTGGGAGGAACTACCTAAGTTTCTACCACAAACGTTGGACGTAGGAGTCCTATATTGTTGTAGAAATCAAGAAAGTGGCCTTATTGATGATAGCGATGAAATACGAGAAATGTGTGTCAATTGGGGCCTAGATTATGATGCCCTCGGTCCCGAAGGGTGCGTACACGATTTTGACAAAGAAGATGAAAAAAGTGACAAAGAAATAGTGCCAGACAACGACGATAATGGCGAATGACAATTGTTTTTTGTCTTGGGATGTATGTTAAATTGTTGTACTGAAGTATTAATGCTAGATATCAATTAGATTTAACCCTAATTGAAACATAATTTTATTTCATACATTTTGCAACCTGAACATTTACATACATTTATTACAACAAATTACTGCAACAAAACACTATGTGTATCCTTGATAATTTGGTACATTGAATGAACTTCCACCGGGAGCTGAATTACCACTGCTACCCAAACCAGCTGACGGACTTTTATGGCGGTAATGTCGGTCGTGTCCTGTTTGAGAACATATCCCACATTTACGCGCATAAACGGTATCACCAATCTATTTGGTTCCATATACGCGTTCTTTTTGCACTTATCGTTGACGCACATATCCTTGTTACACACCATTTTAAATGGTTCCGACGGCAAATAATGCTCAGCACCCACTGGCTGCAATTGTCCACTATAGGTGTTTAAGTATGCAGCAACACTATATTTTTTATCAACGTACCTTGTTGCCGCAAATCTGTATGTTGAAAGCACTTCATGGCATGTGAGCACGGCATGTGATAGATGGACCATTTCCTACAGGAGTATAACATTCTGACCTAATTGACGGTGCGTGTATTATTCCCTTAGTTGTGATGAATAAAAGTGCGAGCTTCAAAAATATTTCGCTCGTTGCAATACTGTAAAAATGAATGCCACTGTGCTCGCTTCCTGTATTTCTCAAATCTTTTCATTGGTATTGGCATAAATTCAACACCCATTTCCATCAATGACGATGCACCTCTAGATCTTTCAACAAACCTCTCCGCCATATGCTTGAATGACATCCGCACCATGGCAGTGACAGGCAATCCACGTGCAGACTTCAATAACCCATTGAAAGACTCTAACACATTTGTAGTGAGAATTTCCCATCTTCTGCCACCATCCCCATGTAAAGTCCACTTGTCAAGCTCATGTCGCATCAACCAACTATAGGCTCATTGGTCTTTCTGCCTGATCAATTCCATTTGCCTCCTGAATTTACACTCTTGGCGATCTGTTGCAGCCATCACATTAAATCATGCAAGTTAATCTCTCAGGCAGTTGGCCTTCAGGTGCCTCACACTATAACAGTGGTAGGCATATGGTTCCTGCCATGCACGCAAATTCTGTACAGAACTTAAAATACCGCCATGTCGATAAGATATTAGACAAATACCTGAACGTTGTCTGACAACGTGCTCTTTCAAGTGGTTCAAAAACAATGTCCACGTCTCTTGGATTTCATTAGCACAAATAGCAAATGCTAGGGGAAATATACTTCCATTAGCATCTACTGCAACGGCGATCAACAACTTAATATCACACTTTCCATAGACATGAGTGTCGTCTATGGATATTACCGGCCGACAATGCACAAAACTATCAATGGCTGGTTTACATGCCCAGAACACATATCTGTATATGTGTTATGGTATTCCCAGACTCCGCTCAAGCTTCCATTCACATTCCCGGGGTTAAAGTGTTGCAATGCGGCCATGTATCTGGGTAGATGGTGTAAGTAGAAGGGAAGGCGCAATAGTTAGCGACTGCCCGAGGAGTGATCCCTCTCGTTGAACACAGACTGAGTCTCTCTCGCCCCTTTGACAAAGAGGCAAAGGACTTATCCCAGTTACCATAAATAATTTCAAACGTACGTTTGCGCCCGAGAAATGCCTTTCTTTTGGTAATGGTACATCCATATACCTGATGGACAGATGTTATACACTCTTTGATCTTGTACCTTATGGACGCTTCAATATGTGGAATCAAGACAAGAGAAATCAAGTCAGCATTCAAGTTAAAATGATTCTCACTGAATGCGTCCATTTCAGAATTGTGGGTGTCAATGTATTTACCCACAACCCACATATTTGTTTTTAGCTTCCTCGTACGCCGCATCCAATTACAATCTTGAAACCATCTACGACAAATAACCTTGTATACTTCCAGAGATGAATCATGAACCACGATCTCACGACACTCTTTTATGCTGTACATTTGCACCGCCTGCTTAGGCGCGCTTTATCAGCAAAAAGCATGCCCTATGACAACACCATTACTCTAGATTTATCCCACATTGCTGTCCGAATGTCGTCAAGATCCCTTGTGAGGGCATCCACATCCGGCATACTTGGTAAATGATCAATGTAGGGAATCTCCCCTGAATGAAACGGCACATGGGACTCGTACACTCCTAGTCTAACGGGAGGTGGAGCATGCTCCCTCGTCAAACCAGGTTCAGCATTCTCGTCCTCATCATCATCACCCTCATCAGGAAGAGTGTGTCATCTCCAGACTCATCATTATTGTTGTCATAATCACTATTCTCTTCCTGACTCTGTGGGTCTGCCAGATGCTGATTAAATATGTCGTCTTCGGGCAATTGAGTAAGGAAAAGGCCTTCAAGTTGCTCGTTTTAACTGCACAACCATAATAAGTTTCTCAAATTCATCCAAACTTTACATATAAACTTTATCACTTCACTTACAAATCATAATGTGTTAATATCCCATTATGCACATTATCCTGTTGATGATGACTCCCGGATGGACCACCATGATCCAACACACCAAAACTAGGCATATTCTAACTGGTCGTTGGGTCATAAATTGTAAAATTCATATCTGACCGATACCCCCTCTGGAATATATGAGTGTTAATAGATATTCAATACATAAAAACAAACATCGTAACACAAAGAACAATTGAAGTTTACCACTCGGCTTGTGGATTATGTAAACTAGGGGAGAAATTATTTCCTCGCTCGTGGAGATAAATTTAGATCAGGCCAAACTCTTTCACCCGGAACCTCTTCGGCTAAAACTGCTCCAAAATAACCACCCGATGATTGAGTGATATTCCTACTTTACGGAACCTCATTATTGCAAACGTCTTCAGCCTTGACGTACATTTCCAACATTTTTATCACAAGAAGTTCCCCGTGTTCATCTAGAGTCCTCAAAAAATCTTTCAGAGTTTCATCGTCTTCGACGTTAAACTCAGCATAACAAGCAATCCCTTGCGGAGTGACAGAATATGGATATCTTCCGGTTATTTTAATATTCATCGAAGGTTTGCTCACACTCATTTTTTTACATAACAACGATATCAATCTATCGTACTCCATTGTAAGTGGCAACTTAATGTGATACTGTGGAGAATTATTATAACGTACTGAGTTATTCTCCACCACAACCTCACCCCCTCCCCCTCCCCCTCCCC
>MCJB01032546.1:0-65598 GCA_002018475.1 Nicotiana obtusifolia | reverse complement strand
AATATAATGAAACCCTAATTTTTCGCTTTTCAGACATTATGACAAAATACAAAATAACTTAACGAACAAATATTTCGGAAGACTTGAAGGATCCTGAATGGATTTTTACAAAATCCTGAAACTCCTTAAATAAGGAAAAAATCAGTCCGGGGATATGATTATTTGATGTATAGCTCCTTAAATATGCACGCTATACCCCTATGAATTATTGTGTTAGTTTTGAGCAGATGAATTATTGGTGGGCCCAACTTTTATATATAGCGCGATTAAAGTAAAGCGCGGCGAATAACCACGCCACAGTCTTTTATTTTACCTATTATGATCGGTTGAGTCCAAAAAAAACCCTCAACTCCATTCATTAAGTTCTTCACAAGTTAGACGTATTTCTTCTTTTTATTCATGAATGGGCATTGCTTTGTCTGATTATTTCGCAGAAAAGATATAGTATTATCTTTAAGGGGTTATGTTTTTAAGCTACTCTAAAGTTCAAGAAAAGATTTAAGGAATGTATTTTTGCAGCTTTATGGCCAAGTGACGCTATGTGCTAGAATTTGATAGAGAATATTAAACGTTGACTTGATAAAAGAACCATGTGCAAGATGACTTCACAAGAAACATGCAATTAACTAAAAACATTGACATTATAACACGAAATTCAATAGGCTCACTTTTCTCATTCTCAAACTCCTATAAAAAGGGGTTGTCCCTAGTGTAAACCCCATCAACTCAAATACAATTCCAAGTATTTCAACAACACATTATTTACCAAATATCTCTGCATATTCAACAAAAGAAAGAAAATGGCTCGATCAATATCTGCCATTTTCTTCTTCTTATTGCTCGTATCAATTGTTACGGCCGCAGATCCTGGAAATTCTTTAACGGCTGCCCCTGGAGGCCCTGTAATTACTCCCCCTGGAATTGCTAACCATCCAAGCCATTCTCATTGCTCAGATGATGAGATCAAGCAATGCAAAAATCTACCACATGTTTGTCCCAAATTCTGTCCCAATGGCTGCATAAATGAGTGTCGATCTTGCAAACCTATTTGCATTGATGGCCCAACTCCACCTCCCTACTACCCTCCAACTACCCCAACCCCACCTCCCTACACCCCTCCAAGTCCAACTACATCTCCAAAGAAGGTTAAGTGCAAGAACAAGAATTACCCAAAATGTTATAATCAACAACATACATGCCCTAGTACTTGCCCGGGCACATGTCAAGTTGATTGTGTGTCTTGCAAACCTGTTTGCAGTAAGTTTCTCTACTCCATATATACTTTCACAATACACTATATATTTTATACGGGTTTAATTGTATATGCACTGACAATATAAATAATCTTTGGTATAAGTAAATAAGCGTTGGTTCGATTTTTGCTACCTTTGCCCTTCCCCTTCAAAACCGCCCTATAAAACAATTAAATATAATCTTTTTCAGTATCAATGTAATTAACCTGTTGTAGTAAGTTGTTTTCTTATTTTTCAGGTAATTAGTTTCACTTGTTATGATCACTGTAATTATTTTTTAGGCGACAACATTTTAAGTTCAATATAGAAGTTAAACTTTTTTTTCTATTGATTAAAGTTACATATCAATGTAACTTAACTTACCATAGCAAGTAGTATTAGTTATGATTTATTTAGGTTATTAGTTAATGCTTACGATAGAAATTTATCTGTAATTAAATTATAAGTGTCCTAATTATACAAATAATTTTATATTATTAGTGCATATAACTTAAACTCTTCTTTGAATATATATTTGTTGTTCTTCGCTAGGCTAAATATTCGATTACAAGATGTTTTAACTTATTGGAAACACAGGTTGTGACACTCCAGGAGCAGTTTGCCAAGATCCACGTTTCATTGGAGCAGATGGAATTACTTTCTACTTCCACGGCAAGAAGGACAAAGATTTTTGCCTGGTCTCAGATTCTAACCTCCACATCAACGCTCACTTCATAGGAAAACGAAATGAGAAGATGAAGAGAGACTTTACTTGGGTTCAATCCATTGGTATCCTTTATGGTAGTCATAAAATTTCTGTTGGGGCACTTAAGACAGCAACATGGGATAATGCCAATGATCGTCTCTTCCTCAACTTTGATGATGAAACTATTGTTCTTTCCGACAACGAAGGCGCAAGGTAGTATTTAATTATATTATGTCTCAATACGGTCGTCTCGTGTGTGCATGAATCTCTTTTCCTTTCATGAATCAAGCATGCGAAATTTTGAACTGATTTGCAAAAATGGCCACTTTGGTGGCCTTATATTTAGAAAGCCAGTTACCTTTTAGAACTACTGATGGTCTAAAAGTTTGAAAATGACCATTTCGTCTGAAGTTTAAAATTCAAAGTGGCTAATTTCTAACAGACAGCAAAAGTTGCCACCTAACATAAAATTGGTACTTTTTTATTTTTGAGATTTGAACCCAACATCATGTATGTTGGCATCATTTAATCTATCTCATCAGAAAACATAAATAGTCAGAGAGAACACACTTTGCAGCTACTAAATTATCTTATATCTCGACAGGTGGGAGTCAGAAACTGGACCAACAGCCTCCATTACTCGAACCAGCAGCACCAACGAAGTTGTGATCGAAGTTGAAAATATTTTCAAGATTACAGCCAAGGTGGTGCCAATTACAGAGAAAGAATCCAAAGTTCATAACTATGGCATAACACAAGACGATTGCTTTGCTCATCTTGAGCTTGGATTTAAGTTTCTATCACTCGGTGATGAAGTTAGCGGTGTATTGGGCCAGACTTATAGAAGGAACTACGTGAGTAGAGTTAAAATGGGTGCTTTGATGCCTGTAATGGGAGGTGACAAAGACTTTGCAGCTTCAGGACTTTTTGAAGCTGATTGCTCTGTTGCTAAGTTTCAAGCAAAAGAATCTAGGAATGAAGATTTGTTGAATTTGGAGCTGCCTAGCTTGAGGTGCAACAGTGGAATTTATGGACGTGGAGTTGTTTGCAAACGCTAGAGTTTCTTGATTGGACATTCTTGCTAATAACTGAATAAAGATTTCAATAGAGAATAAGGTTAGAAACCATGGGAATGTAACAAGAACTACTGCTCAATGGAAAAGTATTAAGTTGGGCGAAAAAGAATTATATTGTAATAATTTTTTCTCAAATAACATTATTTGTCTCTTCGAAAGTTGTATTCTAATTAATTCATGGAAATGAGCAAAGAATGATATTGTATCAATATTCATCCTCAAGTACGATCATTGTTTTTTCGAAAGGTTGTATTCTAAATAATTCATGGAAAAAAAGAATTATGGGGTGAGAGAGGCTCGAACTCTCGACCTCAGGATAACTCAGAAGCTATGAGACCTACGCGCTAGCCAACTGCGCCACCACCCCATGTTGTTATGAAACTGTATTAAAAATAAATAAAATTTTAAACACTCAGACACATTAATTCATACTTGAGGTTTTCCTAATGAAAGAAAAGAGTATATATTCTCCGTAAATCCAAATTATTTATATAATATTAAAAGCACGAAAGCCCTTAGAGAAATATTGTTTGTCTTTTTTACCCTTTAAAAATAGAGGTCACACTGGATAAAATAGTCATTTGTTTATTTTTCTATTATTAAAAATAACTATTTAATTAATTTCCTAATATTTAGGAGTTTTGTATGATAAGTTTTTTCCTTATTTGAACTGTATTAACTATTCTGACATTTAAAACTTTAAAATCATTAATATTTTACCTTATATAAATTTTACACTTAAATTATTTATAAATAATAAATAAAATAAATAAAGGAGAGAATAAGAACATTAAAGTAAGAGGAAGAGCGTTTGGCTTTGGATAACATGGAAGTGGTCCAACTTTTTAAAAACCTTAATACGTTCTGATTTATATGAAACTCTTTTATATTATAATATTTAAAAATATATAGAAGTGAATTCACTAATAATAGTATTCTATATTATAATTTTAGTTTTCAAGGCTTTTAAATTAGCAATTACAATTATTTGGAATATTGAGCAGAAATCAATAAGAAACTCCAAAATTATTAATTATTCCAACAAGATAATTTATGAGATCTTTTAACTTTTCTAGATTGTATTAAATCTAGTTGAATATAAGCGAGTTTCTTGACTATAATTATGGCTTCTAAAAGGGCATTTCAATTGTAGAGTTTATTTATGATATACAGTGATTCTTAAATTTTTTAGATTTACAAAGAATTTCATTTGCTTTTTTTCAACATGTCATGCATGAACGATTTTTCACCTAATCGGTTTTTTACTATTTGAAAAAGAATTTTTATCGAATAAAAGTATAATTGCAATTAAATACCTAAAATTTAGTATGAGCTAGCTAATTAATATTACTAATCTCACTTAAATAATGATACTTTCAAATTAAATAAATATTTCTAATTCTAACTTCAGTCATTCTTTGAAATGCATTTAAAGTTGAATATTGAGTATTTTTGTGGAGCAGTTTTATTTTTTATTAGTTATATATGACAAATATTCATTATTATTAAGAAATTATATTTTTATTTTAAACTCAAAGATAAATTTTAAATAAATTTTTCATTGAGTTAGGTACATACGCAAAGCGTGTAGACTAAGACTAGAAATATAAAAATTCACAATCACCATTGACCATTGTCTTTGGCCTTTTTTTTTTTTAATTTAAAAAAACAAGAATTTATTTGATTAAAAATAGTAGTAGTAAAAACACATATAGCCATATAGGTATGGCACCATATTACGTACCCCAATTGCTTTAACATTAACCAAAGCTCCTTATTTTTTTTATTTTTATTTTTTTGTAATTTTAGGGCATATCGTACTAAATAATAATTTCTATCGCCAACTTAAAATTTCAATCAGACGATTTTCATTCCTTTAACGAATGTTAAGTCAAGTCGAAAATCATTGGAAAAAGTTGTTCACTTAACTTCTACTTAACCCAATCATTTTTCGAGTCCAAAACGAAAGTATGGTTCATTTGGACTTAAGAGACAGAAATATGTTTTAAAAAAAATTAAGCACCATTTTATATATAGCGTGGTTATAGACCGCGTTATACCTTAACGACTGTTTTCTCCGTTAAAGTATAGCGCGGTTATTCACAACGCTATATATAAAATGTGGCCACACCAATAAGTCATCAGCACTTAACTGACGCACCAATAATTTATATGTGTATAGCGCATATTATACATCAAATAATTATGCCCTGGGGCTTGGTTTTTCTTTATTTAAGGAGTTTCAAAATTTGGTAAAAATCCATTTAGCATCCTTCAAGTTGTTCGAAATATTTAGTGGTTAAGTTATTTTGCATTTTATCGTAACGTGTCTTGTCATGTCGAGTTGAAAAGTTGTAGGATTGAAAAAGTTGCTGACCTGAAAACTGTCATACTGAAAAAGCTGGACCTGCTTGTACCCAAAAGAGTAATTATCACGCGAAACATTGTGCCTCACTAATATGCGCTATGTGTCTTGTCATGTCGAGCTGAAAAGCTGCCGGACTGAAAAAGCTGCTAATCTGAAAAGCTGTCGTACTGAAAAAGCTAGACCCTTGTACCCAAAAGAATCATTATCACGCAAAACAAGCGCCTCACCAATATGCGCTATGTAACCTAAAATCACTCTTAGCAGCCTATAAAAACCTCGCGCATTGTAGTTATTATTTGCGTCGTAACGAAATGAAAACAAAAACTTTTCAAGCAATTTCGAGCATTACAACATGTTTGGACGTATTTATGTACCAAGGTGTTACTGTGGAAAACATGCGATTTTGAAGCTATGTGGTCAAATTGCAATTTGGAGCGCAGAAATTGGATGTCTAAACAAGTTGTAAGTTATTATTCTTGGAAGAAATGTTTACTAATACTTTTTATATAACATGTTAATTAATAGTCTTGTGCTATTCTCTTATTGATAGGACGAAAGAAATGTGGTTTTGATGAATGGTATGATGAACCCATTAATCAGGAATACTACAAATCATGTTTGCTAAACATTTGAAATCTGACTGGTGAATACGAACTCCAGATCGTGAAGCTGCAAGAACAACTTGCGGCATTGCAGGAGAAACTAAAAGAGGTAGAAGAAGAAAAAAATAGGTTGGAGGATAAATTAAGTGGTTGAAGCGCACAATAATGGGCGATAGTGACTAAACAAACACATTGATATATTGAGTGTAATATTTTATTTTTATATTGTACGTGTCATGTATTATCTTTAATTGGTAACGAATTTAAATTTTATGTTAATCTGTCTTTTTTTGTGTTGTACTGTTAAGCTAATAAATATCTCAAGAAATAAAAACACATGCGCGAATTATGTAAAACATAAATAATGTTGCTATTATATATTTAATGTCATATATACAAATAATAATAAATGTCAATATGTCCCACAGCCTGTATGCTTTAAAGTATTGATTGGCCTGAGGCGCATCCCATCCCGCCCCACTACGCTTTCAGGATCATCCTCATCATGTCTCCTCCTCATTGAAGGATGCGCTGCAGCATGATCGTCGGTAAGGCTGGCAGACTAGGTAGAAGCGTTCGTCGGGCTGCTAATAACTTATAGAATAATAAGATATTTTACTATATTAAATAATAATTACTAACATACGTGTTAGGAAAAAAAACTTTTAATGGTCATGCCATAATCTCAGCGGACTCCTGAATTAGATCATCCATCTCCGGCATCTCAGCATCGCACAACGTGGCCTCCTAAGGGGCGACGCCAATGTCTTTAAAAAGAATAACGCTTTAGATATTACTGACTAATCAGTGAGATAAAAATAAATATAAATAAATAAAAATAATAGTAATATAAACAAACCTACTCATGAGTAGCGCCTCAACACTCTATCGGAACATCGAGGTGCACTGAAATAGATGAAGTATGTGTTAGATCCTCAGCATCCCTCGATGATGAGCCATAACTCAGTCGTCGCCCACTATGCACGTCTCGTGTCCGACGATCATCAGCAACCGTTGATGGCTCTGGGGGATCAGGAAAATACTGATCCCACTCATGTCGCGTAATGGACGTACCCACGATCAACAATGGAGCTGACGCGGTCAACTGCAAAGTCCCTGGCGATAGCTGAAGGCTGAATGACGGCATATCCTGAGGAGCATCGTGTGGCTTAGGGTGGTCACCGGGCTGATCATCTCTAATATCCTCCACGGGTGCCTCAACGCCCCCTTGCTGGGGACCCCGTCCTCGCCGACCACCACGACCTCGCGGGACACCCCTTCCTCGCTGGCTACACCTGCCACATTTACCACATTCAGGCTCTACTAGTGGCCTATGATGGTACTCCTCTGGCAGCACATAAGCAACCTCATATCCTAATCGCTCATCATCTCGGGCACGCCTAAATGTCTGGACAGTCAGATCTGTAACCTGCCAGCCATACTCATCCAAAGCTGCCGCTCCCTCTCCGGTATGTTATAGCATCTGCAGTCCCAACTGGTAGACTTGATGTAATCAAATAGCCCGCACAACATGTCAAATATTAATTACCGAATGATAATTTTACATTATAAGTAAGCATAATAAATAACATAGCAGTGCCCCATGCCTCCCGGTGTATGGAATGTACCGACCACCGGCGCGATGATTAGGATTCCCGACTAGAAGTCGGGTAACGCTGCGATACCAGCTGATATACTCATGCTCGCCATCCGTACGCTCAGGTGGAGGGGGTGGCGGAATCAGGTCATACCTCTGGTCCTAAATCTCAATCTGGGCCTCTAGCCAGTCTAAGTATGTCTGGTCAACCCTGGAACGATCATCCCGCCAATAATGTGTCCTACGCCAAACGGGCGGAAAAAGTACAAGCTGCGGTCGACCAAACTGGTGAAGGACTCGCTCGGTGGCATGATCCTTGACAATATCGAGACATATCAGTAGGACAGAAGAGCTCCACATAGCTTGGCCGCGGGAGCAATAATCGGGCAAACCAACCATGAGCGCGTTGCTGTATTGGCCTCCATAAGAACTATTAATCAAACACATGAATCGTGAGTAAACGCAACACATATAAAGCCAGGCCAAGTAAACTTAAGAATACATATACCAGGGCGCCTTCAAGCAAATCCAACAAATCCCTGTAATAGGGGAGATGATGTCGAGCCTCGACCTCGCGTCCGTAGCCTCGTCTGTCAACCCACCTCCAAGCTAAATGGAGAAACGATGGAGGTGGTGCATATGGAGCAATGGGTGGTAGAGGTTGCTGGAACTGCTCCTAGTCCCAAACCTAATATAGATTGTGGACGTAAAATTTAAGGTATTCTCACCCTATGTATATTATAATCCTGAAAAGAATTGACTATGTTTTCACCTGCAGCAGCGGTAAAAATCCGGCAACGTCTTTCTAGGTTCCCATGCACGCACGACACATCTGCCTATATAAGTAACCTAGAACAGCTGCACCTCAGCTGTAACCAAGTAAATCATCTAGCCGCTCAAGATGATGTAGAAATCTCAAGCTGACTAGGTTTTTGAAGTGTTCGAGAACAGTACACCAGCAAACATCAGCAGCAGCAATAATCTCGTGTGCCGATCGATAATCTTCGGCGGTGAATTATCCGTAATCTCTGCATCCATCACCTCCAGATGCTGCCAGACGGGCGTCCGCTGCAAAAGAGTGGCCCCACTCAATACAGTCTCCTCCTCTGGCTGGAACCCGGTGAGCCGCTGCAACATATGCAGGTAATGCAATCCCCTATAGTCTTTGAGAGCATGCGGGTAAGCTACAGGCAATCCATCAATCGGCAGCCCGAAAAGAACCTCCACGTCCTCAAGCGTGATGGTCGCCTCGCTGATGGGCAGATAAAATGTGTGTGTTTCCGGGTCGCCACTGCTCTATCATAGCCGTGATCAACGCCCAGTCGAACTACAACCGGCCGATCTCTATGATCCTATAGAAACCCGTATCCTGAAGGCGTTTAACTATGCGGGGATGTAGTGGGTGGGCCCTAATGAACTCCCACATATCGTCTATATATCTGGGGCAGAATGTCTGGGACAAATACTGCCCATCCCATATGTATGGAGACCTATGGTTGACCTGTAACAACGGTAGCTCTAGAGATGCAGATCCGGGATGCACAAGGGGAACCTCCATGACGATGTTTGTAAATTGAACATTATTAATTAAAGTATTTTCCTTTTTAATTGCTTAACATCTATATATATATTGCAATATCTTTTATATTAATATTTAATCGATATTTTCACTATACTTTATGTTAGTTTATTATTTTATATGTTAGTTTATATTAATTTTAATATTTTATCGCTATCTTATATATTATTTTATATGTTAGTTATTATTTTATATGTTAGTTTACTATTTTATATGTTGTTTCTTATTGTATATGATAGTATATTATTTTATATGTTAGTTTATTACTTTCTATATTTGTTTCTTATTTTATATGTTTGTTTCTTACTCACATATTTTTGGGTATAATAGAACTAAATAATTAATTTTTGTAACTATCGTGATATAATTAATAACTACTCATATAAAAATATTTAGTTCGACAAATATTGTTATTTTTTATGTTATTTTCTTGCATTTGTTGACTAAAATTTGAGAGAGTTTGTGTTTGAACTGTCTCCTTTTTCAGATATTTTTGAGTTTAACAGATAATTAAATAATTAATTTCAATAACTACCAAGATACTAAGCTAAAGGGTACTACAATTAACTATGCTAAAGGCTACTACATTACAATTACGGGTACTACATTAAAATTACGAGCACAACATAACATTAAAGAGCACTAAATAACAATAAAATCACATATTAATTTATGTACAATAATAAAATCATGATAAAAAATAACTACACGATAAACAATCTAATCCGGATAAAAAATAATAAATTAATTTAATCACATAACAATCACGAAAATACATATACCACATTAAAAAACAACTAATAAATATTTTTTATAACATCTAATAACATTAATTATTCATAAAATAATTAATTTATCTATTTCACTAACTATTTAGCACACATATAATCTAATCCGAATAAAAAATGATAAATTAATGAAATCGCAAAACAATCACAAAAAGACATAGACAACAGTAAAAAAACAACAATACGCATTTTTTATGTATGAATTTTGATTAAGAAAAAATAAGTCAGAATACTTCGATTTACAATTTTTTGAAGGTGAAAATTTGATGATTTGGGGGCTGAAACGAGTAAACCACTACACGATAACGCCTTAGATTCGATGTTAGCTTGCTATAATACGGACAAGATATGTTTTTTTGTGGAACGGGTGGGATTCACTGAGTTTTTTTCTTTGAAAATGGAGGGGGGACGATTTTTGGGGGTCTGGGGGTTCTGGTTCGCGTCTGGTGGGGAAGGAGATGGCACACTTTTTTATATATGTATACTATAGCGCTTCATATATGCGCACTGTACCCTCCCTCCCATTTTAAGTTCAGATATAGCGCGATGAATAATCGCGCTATATTTTAACGGAGAAAACTGCCATTAAAGTATAGCGCGATCAATAATCGTGCTATATATAAAATGGTACATATTTTTTTTTAAATATAGTTCTCTCTCCCAAATGAACCATACTTTAGTTTCTGCTCATCATTTTTCACTATGATTTCAAGTTTACACTCCCAAGGAGAGTTGACCTTTTCTTTTTTTCTTTTATTTATTCATTTATTAATTCCGCTAATTAAAGTTGACTTTCTGCTGATTTTCAAAATTACAAGGTAAGGAACATAATAAAGTAGTGGAGTATTTCTATTTCTATATTATATAGAAGAGCCAAATGTGGTGGACCAAGGGCAAATTTGGCATTTCTTACTTATTCTTTCAATGCTCACTCGACGCAATTCAAGAACAATCGTTCTATTATCTTTTTGTTCCAACTTCCAACAATGGAGAACATCGCATTTTCTAGAACAATTTTTTGAGTTCTCTTCGTATTTGAGGTCAGCCTTTATCTCAATTATGTCCAAATTCTTTCAGTTCTCTTCAGACTTTAGAATTGTACAACTAAAATTTATGTCCTGATGTCCTTATTATTCTGTCTAATTCTCTCCCCATTTTAATGGCAGATGTGAAGAATTTTCAATTGTCGTTCTCGCATAACTGCGATCCTCTTTTTTTAATAGCAGCAGATTCATTCTTCCTAAATAATACAGACTATGTGTCCTTCCCTCGGTTAGCTTCGGCCCTGTAGCCGGTGAGTTTGTTGTTATCTTTTCCTCTTGTTCATTTCATTGTTTCGGTTATAATTATTTTATATTTTTTGTGACTATTTGTTCTTATTATTTTATATGGATCATTTATGTGAAACACGATTATTTTGTGGCAGCTCAAAGTGTTGGTATAGATTCATTCTCGAAAAAACGAATGCTATTCAAGGCTTTGAGTTTTGGCAAATCTTGCTTTGATTATCTGCTTGCTGAGATGACTAAGAAGGTAAGTAATTGTTTTATCATTTAGTGGAAATACTTTAGACTATGATGTTCTTTATCTAGAGATTTATCTAATAGCAGTTAATGTGGCAGGTAAGGTTAAGTATCCTGACTCGGAGAGAATGACTATTTATGGCAAATGGTCAATTTTCAATGGAAGTATCATGGTAAGCTTCGTATACTCTCTTTTTCTTCATCTTATACAGTCTTTCATCAAGCACCCTGTATCATTATAGAGATTTTAAGACATTGTGTATGGTGAAGAACTTTGAACAGTTTTTATTTATACATGGATTCGTCAAATTAAGTTTGGCTGCCATTTCATTTATTATCTTGCTGAATTTCTTCCCTATCATTCGATCCTCAATGTCCTCAAACTCTAATACTAACCAATGCAAAGAGGTGCGACATGTCCTTTAGCAGTGTATTACTAAAGGTGATTTTGTAATACATCATTTATAAAATAAAAAATAAAAAGCAAGGTTGGTTTACTCAGGCTTTGCTTGGATTAAGAATTTTATTGACTTTTCTATTTAGAAAATACCCCATAGAGATTCTATAGATGCTAAGATTAGGCAGACGTAATCAGGTTACTCAACTAAAGCGAGCTACATTAGACTTGACAAGTGCCTAAGTATCTAATCTACTCAGTTTATACCACATGTATTCTATTGTGCCAGCTTTTGTTGAGATAAAAAAAAGGATAATTTCATCTTTTTTGTTTAGAATGAGATAACATGTATGTGTGGTTCTAAGGAATTTATAGTGCTGGTGCATTACACTTCATTTATTTTTTCCTTACGATTAGCTTATTAGAGGAAGTTTCGCCCATTTGGCAGTTTAGAGTTATAATAATCACGTGATTGGTTTTTATTATTCTGGTTTGGATTACCTCTTTTTGGCAATTACACCTTCAAGATGAATTTGCAAAGAAAATACTTTTTCTTTTTTGCATTCCTAAAAATATTTCAAAGACGAGTATATACAGATATTGTACTTCAAAATAATTAATCAGTAATAAGGTAGTGCCATAGTAGGAGGCTAATGAACAAGAGTAATGACAAGAATATTATTCCTGTATAGCTGAGAAGTCGAAAATAAAACTTCCAGGGCCATTCATTTAAGTATATTTTGGAAAGGTTGACTCAAAAGGAATATAAGGTGTTTTGAGGAGAAGGAAGAGAACATTTTCCTGCTGAAGAATAGATGCATCCATAGTTTAAAATTTTGGTGTAACGCTGATGTTTCTAACGATCTTAATGTAATGCTGGAGTTTCTGGATTCCTTACAGCTTTAGAGGAACCCAATCTAGCTTTGTTTTACTTCGTCTCAGTACCAGCTTGGTGCTGAGTCTGTTTTAATAATAATACATTTACTTATAAAAAAATGTATGGCCTACCCATAGAGCTGTCTTTTGTGGACCAGTTCCTATCTTTTTGGAAAAATCTCTCAGATGATATTGTCTACATTTGGAGGAATCTTATTAGGGGTTGTAGATTTCATACACCTCTAACATGCTTTGCTATTTTTGTGGCCTTACAATGGTATTGGCTTCAAAGAGCTAAGCTTTCTCTTCTTCTTGGTTTGACAAGATCAAGTGGAGATACTTAGTATATGTTAATCTACTTCTTTTGATTAATGTGATAATAGATGGCTACAAAAGTTCCTCTCTCTGTTGTTATGTTCTTTATACTTTAATCTACTACTTCTGTTTCTTGTGGTAAAGTTCCTTTATTCACTACTTTATCTTTTTATCACCAGAATTAGCGAGAGATCCTTCTTTATTTGTATACTCTCCTGTCAAAAATACATTTTATGCGAAAATGTTACCGGTCTAATGAACCAGCATTTGCTGATCTGAGAAAGGTGGATCATGGATTACTTAGTCCAGATATGCTAAGACGTCTATCCAGAAGTGGTGTAAAATTCTTATGTCCTTGTTGTCGACATAAAATATGATTTCCTTCAATATTGATTCTTGTATATTGTTTACTTGGAGATATCTCCTTCATGTTATAGATGCCTCTGAATGAACATGCATGTTAAGTGGAAGTAGATGAATGACGTTGTGCAAGTGCTTCTAGGCCTGGTTATGGTCTACATTTTGGTTGTCCTTATTTGGTTTTTGAAAATGTTGGTCTAGACTCATTAGCGAATTCATACTCTTTCTTGTTGCATTTTGGAGTAAATATCGTCAACTATAAAAATCTTGATTTATCATTATTTCTCTGTTGTCACTACCACAGCGTGTTCAATTTTTTTTTGTTTGAAAGTTGCTACGAACTGTGGACAGAACAAATAAATAGTCATTTTTACTTGGTAGAATATTGATGTCTTTCCTCCAGAAACCCTGTGTCTCCAAGATAAATGTATGGCTCTTTGATTCGGTTTTCATTTCGTTGCTATTGTAAGTAACAAGAGAATGACAAAATTTTCCATTTTTATATCTTTTGACAGTGACAGATAGTGCTGAATATTGGGGATATCGTGACATGCCAAACTAGCAGTTTTGTCAAGGCTTTCCTTATGAGGAGAGTTTGCTGAGTACATTGGCTCTTTTCTCTTTTTTCTGTCCAATTCTTAGTCAGTACGGGAATCGGTATACTCAACTGATAATATGATTTAATCATTTGTAATATCAAAGCTTAAAATGCAAAAATTAGTGCTTGCATTCAATTGTATTTTCTGCAACTGCAGTATTGGCATACTTTATATCCTAATGACGTTCCAAGTCGCTGAAAAGCTAATCACTTTAAAATGTAAAGCACGTGCTATAACCATCTAGTTTTACTACAGAAGTAGCAAATTTTCTTTAGGGCATGTATGAAGATCTGAGAGAGTTGATAAACAGATGAGAAGAAAGCCCAAGAAGGAGTAAGCCCAGAGCTTATGGGCTACGGCACTATGTTTAAGGCCACATGTGTAATGTAGTAGTTTGGGCTGAATTCAAGTCTTTGGGTACCCCCACTTACTCAAGTATTTCACTACGTCACCGAACGATATAGTGAAATGATAAATATTCATCCGCTCTTAATTAGAGGTCTCCAGTTTAACAACAACAATACACTCAGTTATTCCCACAAAGAAGGTCTCGAAAGAGTAATATTTATGCAAACTTTACTTCTACCTTGTGCATATAAAGAGATTAGAGGTTTCCGGTTCATGCTTTGGAAATGAGATACTTTTGGCAGGGAGCTCCCAGTCCCCTTGTAGCGGACTTTCCGTGGCGCGAATCCGAATCAATCGAGTTAATAAATTCAGGATACCTTGCGAGTGAAGCCCCAACAAACATACTCACTTAAATGTGATCATTTTTACATGTAATTAAAAAATGATAATGACTAGGAATACACTGAGACTGGAACTTGTTACACTGCATTCTAATAGTGGCTCTTTGCACTGGACTATTTATCCCTTAGAAAACCCTAAAAAAATTTGAAGATGGCAAAGCCTCCAAAAAAATGCTAGGTAAAATTACAAAAAAAGAAGCTTTCAAGGTTGATTGAAGGTACATAGAAAATTAAGTGAGGTTCTTAGATCATGGTACAAAAGGACAGTGTTCACGGGCACGAAATTTCGATATGTACCATATTAGGTAAATGGAAATGGAATATTATCTTCTGTAGGTAACAATTTCTGGAAATCTTACCATTCCAACTTTAAATTCTTGTTTGTAGTTTTTACCTTACTATGGAAAATATTCCAAGATTGACAGGGTCTTCGTATTGTCACCATCATTTTCATCTTTATTCCTCACTTAATCGCAATGTCTTCAACTTTACGCCACCAGCAAGATAGTTACTTTTGGCTTTTCAAATAGTAGTAATACGCGCGGAGTGGTAATATTTTGCAAGTAAAAAAAAAAAAAAAAGAAGAAGCAAGAAATGGTTTACCAGTAATTAGTTTATTTAAGGGTCATATTCTGTAATCTGTAGGGTGGAAAACCATATGGCATGACTATGATCATTTCAACTATTGTGAGTTAATTCAAAACATCTTTGATTCACTTATTTTGCGTGCAACCAGTCAAAGGGTCATAGTAGGACATAAACAATGTAAGTCTTGTCTTTGGCAACAAATAAATCAAACTCAAATCTTTAGGAGGACGAGCATACAATGTAACTTTAATCACTCGAGAAGTGTTCTTGGAAGAGATATGTCTGAAAAATTGTTGGTTGAGAGTCCATTATTTTAGTTCTTTCAAAGACAGAAGGGGAATAGACGACACAAATTGCATCTATCATCCTTCCTCAAAGATTCGGTTAATATGCACAGACTTCTATTTTCCTTAATTATGCATGAGTGCGCTTATTAATTATTTTATTTTAAATTTGATTCCACAGTTTTTCCTTAGATCAGAGAGTTAACTAGTATGAAAATAATTTGTTACATGGTCCAATAAAAAAGTCACGGTAAGAAGATATATTATGATATAAGAGGTATAGTGGGATTTGGAAGTGGTCACCAATATAGATAGGGGTAATAACTCATACTCAAAGCATAGCCACTGTCAAAGAGATTACTCAGATCTTTGTCTGTAAAACAAGACATGCTTCCGATATGGCAGCAATGTTTCTCAGATATTGGGTCCAGTGAATACTGACTCCCTGAAAATCTCTCTCTTTCAATCCCCTTAATGTGTTTTTTCTTCTGACCCTTTTATAAAAGAGAGAAGAGGTGAGAATTTCTATTGCAAAAACTCCAAAATATGTTCACGAAATGTGGAGAAAAGTTAAAATTATTCTACACCAATCCTTCACTTAACAAAAATCATAGGACCACGCTATCCTAGATACTGGATTTGGTCATTATTTCTGTATTTAATGCTTCTCATCTACTTCTTCTAACATCTAAAATTTACCTCAATATGGGAATTTGTGGGCACCCATTTATGTCTGGATATTGAATTAGCTAGCCCCTATTGGATGTTTTGTTGATTGAAGGTCTTATTAAAGTGTCAATCAGTTTGTAAAGCATATGCTTACCTAAATTCTTGAAATTATTCCCTTTTGTGACTTCTGTTTTTCCTTCTCCTTAAGGAGCACAAATTAAATTCAAGTGGTTCTTGATATTCATGACTTAGAAATCCTAGTGAGGTTGTTTTACAATTGGCTGTAATTTTTCGCACTTGGATAATCACACCAAATAGGCCCGCATGAATTTTTGTAAGGTGTCAACATTTGAAAAATGAAGAAATAAATACATCACTATAATAATAAACAGTGTCATTTTTTATATTTATATGAAATATTTTTATTTTTCTTATTAGTTAGACATACATATTTATGAAAAAAAGATGTCACGCGACACCACTTAAGATAAGGTGCATACGGCTCCCTCTTTTCATTGGCCGAGAGATAACATATACCAAAAGTGAAATTATCAAGGTATGTGCAAGTTGACCCGAATACCACCATCGTACAAACATAAATAAGTAAATAAAATAAACAACATTTGACCAAACGCGGTTCAACAATGACAAAAAATTACGAGAGAGAAAATTATCATCGTGTTAGAGTAAACTTAAATATTTTATCTTGAATACATATTTTACTGTTATTTTTAGCTCGACACCTTCATTTTCAAATTATACAGATTTTGCTTTGGATGGATGCTATGTTATGAATCACATGAATGGAAACTGCAAAACAATAACTGAGTAGCAGAAGAAAGAGATAGAACTGCAATGGAAGGACAAAAATTTGAGCACCATATTAATGGATCTTTTCACTTGGAGACAATAATATAACTCACGCGAACTGTATGCAATGTAAGCAAGTTGGACTCTTTCTCTGTAAAATATTGAAAGATGGGGTCCTTTTCTTTTTCAATTTTCATCTTTTGGTTTAAATTCTACAAGGCCCACAGACAGAGATAATGTTCAATAGTAACCAAAGCTTCTGCTTCTCGAGACCTATTGCATCTTCCATGGTGACGAGTGATTATGATGATTGCATGCATGCTGCGCATAAATATCCACGACCCCTCAATTACAAGCAAGTTGGAATCAATAATACGAATTCTCACAAATCATGTCGCTCCATATAAGTTTTTTATTCGTTATCGTAATGATTTATCATAAATTAACTAGTTTTCAGCTGGCTTGATTTGTCATAAATTCACTCGTTTTCAGCTGGCTATCAATCTACTCTAACCCTCCTTTCTTATCTAAGCTCGAAACTGACAATGTGAACAAGCTCATACAAGCAGAATTTAAAAAAAAATCGTTATTATTTGTGTGTATGTATATACTTCCTCTAAGACGCTTGAAACTAATATATATATATATAAATTTTGAACAAAGTTAACAACTATCAGAGTCCCGAACACAAATCACTTGAAAATTAAAATTAAATTGTGACAATAAAGCAACACTGTTGACACAAAATTATATGTAGGTGAATGTCAGCATATATTTATGTTGTCTCTAGAAAGCAGGCAGAGTTTGAAACTCATTTCCTTACATCAACTTCTTGCCAGGCTTGCTGAGATTGTTCATATTCAATTGAATCACAAAATGAAACAAATAGATAAACTAAGGCTAATAAATGTTTGCTTCTCTTTCTTTTTTTCTGGAAACTTTTTGCTAATCCAAGGTTTAAAAGAAAATATTAGGAAGTCACAGAGAGTCAAGGCAAACTTGCATGTCTGCTCCCCAACGACCATACTAAGTACCATAGGTCCATAACTACACGGGATACATTGAGGCAGTTTGGTTGCTGGTTTGAAATAATTAATATTAATATAAATTCTCGCATAAAATAATACCAGTATTTGGTTGGTCGCATAAGAAAGTAATTATTGCATAATAATGTTGCGGTTGGTTGATAATATTAAATAATATGTATTAAGTTATGCTGCATAAACTTTGGAATAAGAATATGTATGTTAACCATACTAGAGTTAAACTATTTTGATGAAAAAAAAACTTTTAAAATAAATAAATCATGTATTGCCATTGTTATTAATCACATTCGCTACATAGTAGTTCCACATGATAATACTTGTGTTATAATTCACGTATAATCAGTATGTGGACCAAATCACCCATCATGAACAAATAAACAAACGCAATAGTTGTTTGTACAACATTACATATTCATAGACATAGACAAAAGAGTTGTTAGTATTACAAATACATTGCAAAGGTCAAATTGGAATCACCTTTTCTACATCAGCGGTAGATATGATAAGAATTCAACTAAAGGTCAAAATTTGAGCATTCTTTTTTCTTTCTCTTTGTTTCTTGGTAAAAGAAGATGATCATGGAATGGGTCCCTTTGTTATGCTGTATTTTTCACCTTTACAGCTGTAAGCAAAAAAGAGGTATGTGGAATTGGGAAATTAAGGCAAAGAGAAGAGAAGACTTGTTTTAACTTTTACTTTTATAGTGTGGAGAGATATTGGATTGCTTTATTTATGAAACAATAACAAGTAAAAGACAGCAAGCAAAGCTTGTAGCAGTAGAAGAAAAAAAAAACACAGACCAAGTCAAAAAGCTGGTGGTTTGAGTAGAGCCAAAATCATCAAAACTTATATTAAAATTTTTTCCTTTCCCTTTTTCTTCACTAGACCAGTCTTGGTTTGGGGGAGGAAGGGTTGAAAGAAAAGAGAAGTAATCACTTATCGTATTATTCAATAATTATTGGCGGGGGACTAGAGGCTCGACTCTCATCTCATTGCATATTTGATAAGTTTAGAGAGACGTTTTTTATTTTTGCTGATCTCTTATAGTTGTGTTGTTTACGTAACGATAGCAGTGTAGTGCTATAAGCGCCAACTAATGTTGAGTAAACACTCAAGAATCGAGTAACCTAATTTGATAACAAAGTCGATCATTATGGAGGGACAAATATAGACTACGGTAGAATGCAGAGGAATTCGATTTTGATATATAAACACTCATACATATTGAAAAGCTGGTCAATGCCAAAATTTAGTTGAAAATAGAGGACCAACAAAGACAGCCTAATAATTCCTTTTTTTAATAAAGCAAACGATATATTTGTTCCAACAACTTCAAATCATGTTAACCCTTTGAATTACCTAATCTTAGCTTTGTGTAGGAGAATCCACTGCACCTCTATCAGAGCCGTAACCAAGTTTCATAAGTCTGGAAGAGTAGGTTTAGTCCACTATATGATCAAATTGAAGCATTTTATAAAGAAATTGACACTAATATGGCATCACATTTCTTTAAAATAATATTACACGAATCATGTATTTATATGGAGTACTTGTTTTATTATCATCTATATCAACATCTCTTCTCTGTGTGTAAGAAGCTACTACTATATATATATATTTATACTATAATTATGTTAATGTGATGTTGGGTTTTAGTTGATATATCTATTAAAGTTTAACTTTATAGGCTCACATTGCATTATCCCAGCTGCTCCAAAGGGAAATAGAAAAACGAAGGAACAAATAAAAGGACCTTTTCTTCCTATCATGGATCATATATCATGATTCATGATATCTAATAGCACGCACCAGAGCACCATCTTCTCCCAGATCTGTACACACAAAGTTGATAATACATCACTAACCTCAAAGCAAAACAAGAAACCAATATTGTAAGTCCACAGATCAGTAGTGGGGTTAAAATTTTCGTTAATAGGGTTAAGATATAAATAAGTAAATATATGAAGAAGTCACAATTTAACATATAGTAAATGTATATTAAAAGAATTAACTATCTGCACAATATATTTTTTTCGATGAATACACCTTGAACAAGAGTGGCTCCATCCCAATAAGTCTAAATGAAGATCGAAGCTTCTTGGGTGAATAAAAACATGTATCATCGACGTCTGCATTGAATTATACAATGCAAGGGTGTCAATAAATATTTAAAAATTGACTAAATCGACTGCACAAGCCGATTTTTAGATTTTTTTTAATAAAGTCGTATGTTTTTATATAAATCTATAATTGTACCGACAATTAGAGTAGATTTTTTATTTATAAAAATAAATCAAAAAGATATCGAACCGTACCGAATAAATTTACATGAAAAAATATATATTTATATATTAAGTTTAAAAATATTAAAACATTAAATTTTTCCTTGGCCTTCGAATTATGAAAACGGTTACACAAGGCAACAAGAAATTAAACTTATAATCCTAATTCCCAAACTTATTATACTACTCCTATTGAAACTAAACTATTTCCAGCATATTCAATAGCAAGACACAGGGTACTCTAGCTATTATGAGTAGCAAACTATAATATATTAAATATGTCTCCTTCGTATGATTTACATTTATATTTTTGAACATTTAATCTTCTATAGAATTTATTCTAGAGTCCAGCTTGCTTAATATCTTTCCACTCGTATGATTTATATTTTCTTTGTCTTTGCTTAGTTTCTTTTGCGCTTGATAGATCTACACCCTAGCCATCTTTTATGTTTTCTTAATTCATCACCCTTTAAATAGTAAAAATATCTAAAGAGAGACTTGGTAAGTCCTATAAAAGTACGTATGGCATTGCATTCGGCTTCTAATAGTGACTTTTAAATGACATTGAAAAAAATACAGAAAATTAACCGAACCATACCGATGCCGAAGAGAAACCGACATGACTGGTACGATTTCTAAAAGTCTAATTTTGGTTATACATAATAGAATAACCTAAAAATTGATATGATACAAATTTTATAAAATAACCGGCTGAACCGAACCATTGACACCTCCAATACAATACTTTATATTGGATATATAAGAATACTATTTGGAAGTGTTTTTAAAGATACTGATCTACTAAGCTTTACTGTTAAAAGATTTTGAATTAATATCTGAAAATATTTTATTATAGCTAGTAATAATTGCGGTATTAATTCTGCTTAGTGACCAAGTGCAGTAATGTTTTTAAAACTTTCATAGTTAAGTTACTGTAATTACCTCACTCTTCTTTAATCATTAGTTACAAATGCAACCTACTTCACTGCATCAATCGCAAAACTAAGAATGTTTTGACTTTCAAAATCGACACAAAAAGAATAGGTAGGATACGATCATCAAAATCTATCCAATAATTAAAGGTCACGTAACTTTTATGTCTTCAACTTACTTGAAATAGTAATAAAACGTGTATTATTTTATTTTGTATTTGAGTAAAAGACAACGCTCCTACAATATTTTAATATTGTAAGTGGAAATCGTATAATAATTAGTTTGAGTGTTGATAGCTATCGCGAAAATCCGAGAAGATTCAAAAGAAATATACTATACAAAGGGAAAATTGTTAGGCGTGTTTTTTTAATGATTGATAAATGATTTTCAAGGCCACTTGGCACGGATGCAATTGCTAAATACGTTGGCTCACTAAAAGTAACTGCTATTAATGTGTATAACACGCGAAAACAACAAACAAAATAATTTTTTGTCAAATGCATTTCGGGGCTGTGCATGGATCGGATCGAATCAGTTCGAATTTAGCATATTTCGAATTTTATAAAATATAATCCGAATTCAAATCGAATTAACATCGGATCGGATCAGATTTTAAAGTTTGGATCGAATAAATATTTCGGATTTTCAGTTCGGATTATACGTATTATTAAGGCTATTGCTAATCTAATCGGCTAATGCATCTGCCTTATCTGCTTCTTCCGTGTTCTATGTTAATATAAATATCTCTTTGCTTTTCATCCCTTTTATCAGCATTGCATCTCTAAGAAAATATTTCTCTGGAGGTTCGAGTTGTTATGCCTCTAAGTTGCAAAACTCATACATATATTTCTTTGTAGAAGAGGCAATACAGCAAGAAAAAATTCATGTTTTATGAGGGTACGATGGTGCCAATATAGCTAAATCCAGCAATTGCAAGGTAATAACTTGAAGGAAAATGTAAAGGATGCACTGGCTCTCCGAAATTAAAGTTTAATATTTGTATATGCCTTAATAATTTCTGATTTAGGATTGGATTGGGTTTAAATTATGCCAATTTAAATTCGATCCGAATATCTAAAATTTTAATAAACATAATCCGAAGTACGATTCAAATATTCAAAATTCAAAATCCGAAATTGAACGAATCGATTCGAATTTCGAATATCCGATCTACAGACATATCTATCAAAAAGAAAATTCCACGTTACTTAGGGTCTGGACTTTTTTACTGTTATTATTATTTGGACGGTGGCGCATTGTAACATGATATCACTACTCCCGTGTCTAATTGCAGATTTTAAAAATATGGTAGTATTTTTTTAACATAATTATTGTGTTCGAATTAATTTGTACGTATTTGGACTAATTTTCCAACGTATTTGCTATCACATGAGCTTGAACATCGAATAATTTTATCCATCAAAGCTTGAACATATAAAAAAATCACGTAATATTTTTTTTGCTTGGAAATTTCATTTATAAGGCAGCTTAATTTAAAGATAGTTGATGTATTTCTCGGCAGTTGTCATTCAATTGCTATCACAAACAGGTGAACAAAATCATTCTATTTAGCAGTTTAATATGAATTAATTTTCTCATTCCTTTCTTAGTTTTCAAGCAATTTCAATTTGCTCTACAGTTTCTAGCTCAAAATTGGATCTCAAACAGAGGGACTGCAACAGGAGTCGGAGGACAAAATATCAGTTTATCCGTGTGAAATAAGGCATTGTTTCATACATTCTTTGAAATAAAGCTTCCATTTGTACATCCCACACAGAAAGAACTGTAACTCCCCATAAGGTTTGACTCTTTAGGTAGTAGAACAATCATATACAGATAAAATTTCTTTTTACCAAACTGAAAGAGAAGGGGAAAAAAGAAGAACAAATTACTTGATTGCAATTGATAATTTTGTCCAGCATGCAAGTCTGAGACGACAATGACATAATCCTTTTGAAACAATGAGAAATTGGTCGTAGTTTTTTGTATTTCCCATTCCTGGCAGATTCCTAAGGCTGCTAAATTTCCTTTTTCTTTTTTTGCTTTAAGTATTAAAAACAATATTTTTCTTTAGAAATTCATGAATCCAATTTGGCTCCTGACTTTTTTGTAATAAGGATTACACAAGATTAATCTGTACAAGCTAGTAAAAATTCGATCAGAGATTAACTTCATTGGAAGATGATTCAACTAAAAATTACTCAGTGATATAAGATTATAAGGAGTAAACAAAAAGAAATTAAAGGTGATAGTAATATGTTCAGTAATCCTTTTGCACTCCACTTTGTTTTTAATTTCAGTAACCTTTGTTTGCTCTACTTTCTTTTTCCCTTGAAATAAACAAAAAGGTGATGAGTGGAATCTCCCTTTTTCAAAAGCACCAAATTTATGCTTTATTTCTCCACAATTAATATGAATAATGTTTTATCAATGAATATTCTATTACCAAGTTAAGGCAGAGGAAGGCGTTGAGTCTTCATTCAATTCCAATTGAAGAGTATAATTATTTTCAAACTTATATATTGGAATTCTTCATACTAGTACTAGCGAATGTTAATTCTGATCATTACGGTAACGCTGGCCCATCCTGAAATTCTTTAGTACGGCAACGTAAGGCTAAGTAATCGATGTTAGTGTGATTGTTGTCCGCCAACTAAGGTTCCCTCCGTACGTTAGATTAGATTGTCAGTGCCGTACGGAAAAACCAATATCATGAGTAAATGAGAGAGCAGAAAAGAGAATTGAGAATGAAAGAAAGCTTGATTGTATTAATAAAAGTTGTTATAGAAAAGCCACACGGTGTCGAGGGGGAGAGACACCAGTATAAAGAATTATTTGCTTGCTAGAAAGTTTGATTGCTTGATCCCCTAAAAATGCTTTAAAAATAAACCAAAGTTACATGACTTGACCTAAATAAGCTGTGGAAGCACACTGAAAGAAAATGAAGTAAAATTGCTCTATATTTACAATGAAAAGCACTTAATCTTCTACAAAGTAGAAACAAGTCCGTTTGCAGCATCAAAGCCTGTGCACGCAGCGTTGTCTGCGCGCGCGACGCTGTTGGCATCTGCCAGTGGTTGAGCGCTGGCGCTGGCTATCGGTGGGGCGACAAAGGCACATGCACGCTTGTCACTTGGAGTTGCCAAGACCACGGGGCCGACCGTGGCGCTGGGCGTTGGGAGGCTTGCCAGGATGCTACGGTGCGCGTCCAAGGGGTTATGGGGCATGGCTGGAAAGCCGCCCATGACATTCTCCCCCACCTGAGTTGGCGACGTCCTCGACGCCTTACTTACAAGATAGTCATCAATTAGGCTCTTGTAGGTTTTAAGGTTTGTTCCCCTCTCCCAAGTATTCTCCTCTGCATCACATCTCTGCCATTTCACAAAGAACTCTTGGTGATCTTTCCTTGAGGCGTGAATCACTCGATCATCAAAAATAGATTCAACATACCTTTTCCCAGTTGAATTAGGGCCTCGAATACTGGGTATTGTGAGTTGGCTCCATGAAGGATCCTCCATATCTTCCCGAAAAGGTTTCAGGAGACTGACGTGCAAAGGCGGAATGGATTTTCCACCAAGTTGGGGTATCCACCCGGTATGCAACTTTTCCAATACGCCTTTCAATGGACAAGGGTCCAATATATTTTTGCAATAGACAAGGGTCATGGACCCCTATAAACAAGTACCATTTTGGGATTTTGACCATCACTTTGTCTCCTACTTGGTATTTAATAAAGCGACGATTTTGATCAGCATGCCTCGGAGATATTCCTCCAGCATTGCATTGAACCGCTCAGTCTGGCCATCAGATTGGGAATGAAAACCTAAACTGTGATTCATTTTGACCCGATGCACTTAAAGAGTTGGGTCCAAAAGTTGCTAGTGAAGCGTGAGTCGCGATTACTAACGATGTCTTTAGGCAGGCCCCAATATTTGACGACATGAGAGAAGAAGAGTCAAATTGTATCTTCTGCTGATATATATTGTGGGGATGCTATAAAGGTAGCATACTTGGAATACCGATCCACCACAACAAAAATAGTTGTGAGATCCCTGACCTTGGGCAATCCGGTGATGAAATCTAAGGAAACGCTTTCCAAGGTCTCTTTGGGACAGCTAGTGGTTCCAAGAGTCCCGCTTTTGTCAAGCGGTCCAACTTGTCCTTTTGGCATACTAGAAAGGCCTTCACATACTGAGCGACATCATTGGCCATTTGAGGCCAATAATATGCACGGCGAAGTAACGCCATGGTGCGTTCTTCACCGAGAAGACCGGGCCACAAAGTAACTTGGCATTCCGCCAGAAGAGTCCTTCGCAGATCTCCTCCTTTGGGAACATAAAGTCGGTTCCCTTTCACTGTGAGGAAACCATCTTCTCTGTAGAACTGGCGAGTCTTTCCCTGTCCTACCAAATCAACCTAATACTGTGCAGCAGAATCCTTAATGAGTAGATCCTTTATCTGGTCTTTTATGGTGGTAGCTACTTCGCTCCCCCTTAGGGTGGCGAGTAGGCATACCGATGCTAGATCAGCTCTTTGATTGAGCACATCAGCAACATGATTAGTCTCTCCACTTCGGTACTCCAGGTTGAAGTGAAATTCCACTAGGAGTTCCTGCCACCTGGCCTGTCGACCATTCAGCTTCAGCTGGGTTATGAAATGGCTAACAGCTGTGTTGTCTGTCTTGACCATAAACGGGGTTCCCAGCAGATAGTTCCTCCAAAGGCGTAAGCAATAAATGACAGCGAATAATTCTTTTTCGTGGGCGGCAGAGTGTCGCTTTGCATCCTTCAATTTTCGGCTCTCGTACACTACGGGATGCCTTTCTTGTAGCAAGATTCCACCAAGGGCATAGTCGGAGGCATCCGTTTGTACCTCGAATGGCTTGGCCAAATCAGGGAGGGCCAAGACGGGGCTACTAGACATAGTTGCTTTCAATGCGTTGAAGGCCTCCGCTCGCCTGGGTCCCTAATCCCAAGGCGTGACCTTCTTGAGAAGTTTTGTTAGTGGTACTGCGATGAGGGAGTAATTTTTCACAAATCATCGATAGAAGTTGCATCGGCCAAGGAACGCCCTCAAGGCATGGATATCCTTGGGAGGCGACCGATCTGTGATAGCCTGAATCTTCTATTGGTCCATCTTGATCCCCCCTTCCTCAATGACATGTCCGAGGAAGTCAATTTGTTTTTTAGCAAAGGAGCACTTGGATAGCTTTTTCGCATATAATTCGTACTCCCGCAATCGGGCTAGGACCTTCCGCAAGTGCTCCAGATGTTCTTCCAGTGTCTTGCTATATACCACAATTTCATCCAAGTACACCATCATGAATTTCAATGTATTCTTGGAAGACTTGGTTCATTAGAGTGCAAAATGTGGCTGGTGCGTTAGTCAAGCCGAATGGCATAACTAGGAAGTCATATGACCCATATCTTGTCACGCAGGTTGTCTTGTGTTAATCACCCTCTACAATCTGAACTTGCCAATAACCTGTCCTCGGGTCTATTTTGGTGAACACCGTCGCACCATCCAGTTTATCGAACAAGTCTACCATTAGCGAAATAGGGTACTTGTTCTTCATAGTGATTTTGTTTAGAGCCTGATAATCCACATAGAATCGTAAGCTGCCATCATGTTTCTTTTGGAATTGCACAGGGGACCTGTACGGGGACTTGGAGGGCACGATGATCCCTGGGTCTAGCATTTCCGTCAACTGTCTCCGGAACTCGGTGAGTTCGGGTTGTGACATTCTGTACGGAGCCCGTGTGGGTGGTTTCGCTTCCGGCATCAACTCAATCTCATGGTCCACAGTGCACCTAGGTGGGAGTCGCTTTGGCATGTCGTATGACATGACGTCTTCAAATTCCAGTTGCAGCTCCTTCACGGGTGCAAGAAGAGAACCCGATGAACGTTCTATATCTTCAATGCAGAGGGTAGCCAAGAACATAGGTTCATGTCTTTTGACCCCCTTCTTCAACTGCAAGATCGAGATATTTTCAGCGGTCAACTTCATGGGCATGCACGGGATAATGCAGGGCTTGGCCCTATTTGTTCCCATTATCAGTAGTATGTCTGCATACGGTACGGGCATGGTGTTGGTATGCCTCAGGAATTCCAACCCTACTATCAAGTCGAAGTCATCTATGATCACCATTCACAGGTTGAATTTTCCTTCAAAACGGCCAAGCTTCACCGGTACTTCTTTGGCTATTTCACCCGCTGGCTGAGGAGGTGAGTTGATAGCCTTGACACGACCTCTGCCCTTTCCTACAACTAGACCAAGGCGGTCCACCTGAGTCGAGGCTAAATAGTTGCGGGTAGCACCCGTGTCTATCATCGCCCAAATGGGCTTGCCATTTGCCTTCATCAAGAAGAACATTAAGGTCCTCTCTTATTTCAAAGGGGTCCTCCCATCCACCTTCTTTTTTCCTTTCTTGGTGATTGGGCAGGCGTCCTTCTTCTTACGGATACCAGCACTGGTTCCCATTAAGGCCTCATAAATATAGCCAACAATTGCATTGAAGGCACCTACTGGTTCGGTCTGATCCGCATCATCTGCGTCATTATCCGTCCCATCATCAAAAGCTTGATGGGCATTTAGCTGTGCATGTGAGCGTTCGTTATTCCAATGTAGTCCGCCACAATGGCGGCATCCTGAAGGGGGTTTCCTCCCCCGATCGTTGTTGTTAGATGCGGTGCTAGTACCGCCTGAGGAGGGAGCCCTAGATTTGGTTGCACTCCGATCTCCTCCACTTCTGCTTGGGCCACCAGGGCTCGGCTATCTCGCCTTTATATCCTCCTCGGACAGGCTGTTGAGGCCTATCCTTCCAAGCTTTTACTTGATAGTCCCCGAGGCACTTCGCTGATTGGATCACCTTAGGTAATGTGTCTACCCTTTGTCTTTCCTTGGTTCGCGACTGATGTTTTCTATGTTAACTTCGGCCTAGATCATTCTGCGGTCCAGGTCGTCCAATATTTGCACTAGGCTGGTCTTTAGATCAGGCACCATTTCTACGATGGGCCGTAATACGTCAACCGTCTCCTCAAGGGTCGCGATGCGATCCCCATGATTCACCATGATAAAAAATGGTGGTAATTGCACTGTTATCCCTCGTCCGATGTCGAGCCTAGGCTCTGATACCAACTGTTACGCGACGCATTCTTGAGATTCCTTGGAAGGGCGACGTAAGGCTAAGCAATCATATCAGTGCGATTGTTATCCGCCAACTAAGGTCCCCTCCGCACGCTAGACTAGATTGTTAGTGTCGTACGGAAAAATCAATGTCATGAGCAACTGAGAGAGCAGAAAAGAGAATTGAGAATGAAAGAAAGCTTGATTACATTATGAAAGCTATTACAAAAAGCCACACGGTGTCGAGGGGGAGAGACACCAGTACAGAGAATTATTTTCTTGCTAGAAAGTTTAATTTCTTGATCCCCCTAATAATGCTTAAAACCAAAGTTACATGACTTGACCTAAATAAGCTTTGGAAGCACACTGAAAGAAAATGAAGTAAAACTACTCTATATTTACAATGAAAATGACTTAGTCTTCTACAAGGTAGAAATAAGTCTGTTTGCAGCAACTTTGTCTTTAGCATCAGGGTCTGCGCGCGGTGTGCTATTGGCATCTGCCTGTGGCTGGGCGCTGGCGATGGGTATCGATGGGGCGACAGAGGCACATGCTTGCTTGTCACTTGGAGCTGCCGAGACCATTGGGCCCACCGTGACGCTGGGCGTTGAGAGGCTTTCTAGGGCGCCACAAGCCGCGTCCAAGGGTCACAGCGCATGGCTGGAAAGCCACCCATGACATTACATGTGTTGTGTTATTCCTATATAAATATTGTGCATATTATTTTATTTTAACAATAACATATTCAGAGTATTCTCACATTATGGAATCCAAAAATTATATTATATACGATAAATTTCATTTTTATCTTGTAAGGATAGTGAAGCAGTTCTCGGCTCAAGTGAAATAGAATATTATTTTATTAGTTGACATAAAAAGAAAAAAGCTAAAGAGAAACAGAAAAAATCAGACACCCCAAAAACAAAGAGAGGGGGAGAGGGGGAGGGCAAATAATGAAATGAGGTCGAGTCAAACCCACTTGATAACTACAAATAAAATCCCCCCAAAAGGTCTCCATTCGACTTAGAGTGAGACATACACACACATCATTCTAGTTTCTAGAAATATAAGAAAAGAAAACAAAAGTGAAAAACCCCAACGTCCCGACAAAAACCCCTTTGTCTCCCATTCACATCCAAACATATTCTTCTCTCTACTTTGGGCTTAATTCTCTCGTATCCTTGGCCATGCTTGCTTGTCCCCTATACCACAATTTACCCAATAATCATAAGAAAATCTTTTTATTCTTGCACAAAATCTTCTTATTGTTGCACGAGTTTAAGTGCTACACATCAATAGTGTAAGAAATTATTGTACTATCAGATCACTCAAAAATATTTACAAGTAAATTTTCTTAAAAATTTGAAAATTATAATCTTAAAAATAAAATAAATTGCTTGCTAAAATAATCAAAGGATGAAAAAATTTCTTAGACTAATAATGTATACACTTATCTCTTGTTGCACGCGACCAAGTGTTGTTTCTAATGTTAATCTACATCTTTTTCCTTACTAGTAAGTGTTAATTTTTGGAAATGGAGCTTGTGAATAGTTAATGAATGGTATAAGAAAAGTATTTTATGAAGAAGTTTAACTTTTTAACTTTAAAGTAATATTTTATAAACATTTTATGAAAGAGTTAGTCCGTATACCATAAATTGCATGATCTATCTTAAGAACCAAACAATCTTTTTATCATTCCTATCTATCTTAAGAATCAAACAATCTTTTTTATCATTCCTCTTCTATTTCTATTGTGAAACATCATAGAGTTGATTGCCTGGCCTTTTACCATATAAAAACTCGGCTTACGTACAAAATAATCAGTTGAAATTGTGATCTCACATTTGACATCTACTATTTTTCTAGACTAGTGTCTCAACTTAGTCATTATAACATAACAGTATTTTTATTTGAAGCAATCGAAATTTGTTTACCTTAACATCATTTTTAGTGACTCCTTGTGAAGGGCAACTTTACAAAAGATGTGAGACATATTAAGCTCCAATTGATTATTAGCATGTTATGGCAATTGGCAAATTATTGGTTGGCCCTAAAGAAGTTGTGCAACTTCATTTTTTTTTTTCCAATGATTTTAATTTCTGTGGAATAACATTGTATACATGTTTTGGTACACTAATGAAATTGACATACAATAATAAATAAATCTTCAAATCATGTTTGAAAGTTTAAAATACAATCACACCAATTGTATATAACCTTACCACGTGAAAATTTTAGGGAGAATATACAATAACATTTAAATTACCAAAAGATTATAAAAATCTTCACTTGCCAATTCTTTTCTATGTATTACCTTAAGAACAGAGTGAGAATATACTATAACTAGATAAATTGCCTTATATCGTAACAAGTAATATGGCTTATATCAAGATTACATATCTCATTTTTATAGTGTTACATGTTACCTAATAATGTAAAAGGTTTTTTGCAATGTTGATTATATGAGACTATAAATTAATAAACTCTAGTCTTATCACTTCTACGTCGGTATTTTCCTGGCATTTCAGATTCTAATTCACATGTTCTGTAGTGATATAGAAGGATATTAAAGGGGCGAAGGGGTATATACAGAAAATTAACAAAATATTCAAGAATTTATGATTATAATAAATATATAAAATATGTCCCTCAAAAGTATGCATGCATGAAAAGGACCCAAGAGAGGATTGATATGAATAGAGAAAAAACAAATAGTGCAGATTTTCTGTCTTTTCTCCTCTCTCTCTCTTTGCTTTCCAGTAGTAGACTACACTGCTGCAAAAAAGCCAGTCCTCTTCTCTGCCAACTGCAACCACCAGCTAAGCTCTATTTCTCTTTTTTCCATTTTCATGTAATTTTTGAAAAGGACATTAAAGGTAAATACTTCTGAATATGAATAAATATTGTTACCACCATAGTTGGTAATAAGAAAGAGAAGAGATAAATTAGGTGATTGATTTTAAAGAGGACTACCAACAGCTTCCACAAAAACTCTGCTAATTGAAGATGCCAATTTCATTTGCTGTTCTTGTACTCTGCTTTTCTTGAAAACAGGAAAATATGAAGATGTTGACTCCAAATCCCACGAATCATTTGAACTTTCTGAGCTGTAAATTGGATCAACACCACTTGCGCTACTACTAGGATTTTCACATTTGCGTTTGTGTGAAATGGGCTTAGAATACACTTCTGAGATGAGTTCAAAGCAATTATTCACTTTCTCCTGTGTACAGTAAAAGCAGTAAATGGTTGCAGCTAATTCTCTGGAATATACTCAATAGTATTATAACATTTAATAGCTGTTTATTATTATGTCAGTTTTTTCACCTTATGGGGGTGGAACAACATGAAAGAATAATAAGAACAAAAGAGTATTCAATCAAGAAAATGGCAAAGACAAATTAATAAAACTAACCTTGCTAATTTTGAGAACCCCAAGAAGTTGATTTTGGTAGTCAACAGAATTACAAGGCTCAACTTGATGAATAACGTGAAGCATAATTGCAGTGGCTAATACAGACGGCATATAACGTACGAATCTACAATCTGTATTATTAGGCAAAGATGTTCAAAAATCAAAAGGGGTTTCTTCTGTTACTTTTCTTTTTACTTGTTATCATCGAAAAATCTAATCTTTAGTCAAAATAAGATTCCAAAACTGTTATTCAAAAAAGAACAAAAAGAAAAAGAAAAAAGAACTGATATGAGTTCAATAATTACCAGCCATAATAGAGAGAAGAAGACTTTCACATCTTCTAAGAAATTCCCAGTGAACATTATTCTTTAGCCCAAGCCTCCTTATAATATGATCAAGAAATGAAAGTGGGGTCACTGGATTCATCCTCCATTTTAGTGAAGACAACACTAAAAGCTCCATTCTTTGAATAGTTTTTGCCTCGAACACATATTTAGCATCCTCCACCTATAAAAAAACATGTTTTATAAAATGAAAATTTCAAGAATTTGGTAAAATAAAGAATTTAGAAAGAAAAAATAAAGGTTATTACTTGGAAGTCTAAAAGAAGAGGGACGTGAGTTTCTTCAACTTTAGCAGCTAAAGAAAGACAAGTAACAGCAGCAAGTTGAATCATCCAAGGCTTATCTTTCTGATAATGAAGACTGGTCAAAAACCTGTCAAAGTAATTGATTGCTAAAATAGCAGTCAAAGCAGAGAAACCATAATAACTATTCACTTTTAAAATCCATTCCACAGCATCTACACGAGCTGAACAGAGTAAAGGGTCATCTTGAAAACTGTTAAACCAACAATGGGTTTCTTTTTCTTTAGAAAAAAGTGAAATAAGCTCTTCATCTTCCCAAAATAAATCTTGTTCCAACAGAAGCAAAGGTAATAAAGAATTAGGCTTTGTTGTTGTTACTTCTGAAGAGAGTGGTGTAATAATAGTCTCATCATCTAATAAATCTCCCCATTTTTCTTCTTCTTCTTCACAGTAAAGAGCATCTAAAAGGAAAGATTGAGATAATTCTTGATGCTCATTGTGTTCTATTGCCATCTTCTAGTAAGAAGGGAGTAGAAGAAGAGATATATATAAATCTCTTTTTCTCATTATACAAAACAAAGCTTTTTCATCATACTCATTTTCATGTTCTTATCTCTGTATTTTTTTTCTCTTTTTTGTCTGATTGTGTGTTGTGAGAGGTGTGAAGACTGAAGAGAAGAAGAGTGAAGAAGAGAGAAAAGCTATAGGAGTAGTACTACTCAGAGACTCGTTTCTCAAAAACAGAAAGAAAAAAGAAAGAAAGAAAGAAAGATAAAGGAAGAGAGAAAAAGAAAGAGATTTTATCAGAGTGGATGTCACGCTTGTCCTTTCTTTATATGTAGTAATAGGAGTATGTATTTTGATTTGAGGTTGGGACTGAAAGGAGGAGATTTCGATGATGTTTGTTTGGGGGCTTTGGGTTTTTTTTACTGTACTACCTTTTTTTTTCTCCACTTTCTCGGTATTGGAATGGTAAAAATAAAATAATACTACTAATAGCAGTGTACCATATGTATAAAGATACAAAATAGAAGAGGATATACGTACGTACTTTATATACTATGTAGTAGTAGTATGTTGCAGAAAATGGAGAAAAGGCACACACACCAAGCCGGATCTTCTCATGACAGAGAATTTGAAAAGGCACGGCTCATCTAACACTGTTGGTTCGTTTGGCACCGGGGATAAAAAATAATTAATCATGAAATTAAATTCGAGATGAATTTAGTTCACGTTTGGTTGAGATAAAATTACGGTATAATTAATTTTGAAATTGTAGTATTATTTTTTTTTCCTATGAGAGTGGGATAACAATTCTAAAATAACTAATTCTGAAAAAATTAATCATGGATTACTTATATTTGAGATGAGTTTATCCAACATTTGGTTGGGATAAAGTTGTGGTATAATTAATTTCGAAATTAATCCTGGGTATTATTTTTATCCTTATAGAAGGATGGCTTAACAATCCCGAAATAACTAACACTGGAATAATTAACCCAGGAATAATTTGTTTCCCAACCAAACGACCCCTAATAAATTTGATTACCTAGATTAGAATACTATTCGGTAGTATTAGATTTAAGATTGCATTTATCCATCGTTTAATTATATTAATATTATACCAAGCTATTGATATTATCTATCACGGATAAAAGATGACATTATAGTCATGGTTATAATCCTAGGACAAATCCTAAGATAATCTTGTTTTGAACCAGACGATCCTTTATAGACTTAGGAAATATTTATTAATATTTGATGTTTATATTAAACAATATTTATTTATGATAATTAATAATTTAAGGTAAACATATCTTAAAGATACATATAATATAGTATTTCAATTCAACCTTTTTTATCTCGATGTCAATTGGGTATATACCATTTAAAGGAAGCAGCCCCTTTCTCTCCTAATTTATCCTACTCCACATTAATTCCAGGGTCTGTCTGAAAAGTCATCTGGTAATTATAATTGGTGTAATTATTAGGGCAGTAATAATACAGCCTATAATATAGTAAATTTCGAGGACATGTTTATTTGCCATAGCATAATTATAGTATAGTTACAAGCGTGCTGTTTGGTTGCACAAGTGTAATTACACAATTAAATTAAATTTCAAATAAAGTAATTATCAAAATTTAAAAGTTAATATAATAAATATATGCCTATGCATGATCTTTTATAACTATAAATGATAGCAGATTTGGTATTTAAGATGCATATTTTAAATCTTGAATATATATTAATTAGTAATAATGTGTTTATAACTAATATTGTAAAAATTATTGATTTACATTTTCCAAATTAATAATATTTTTTTTAATTGATTATAAAAACTAAACACATATGTTTCGTAAGAATATCATGGCATGCATGTTATATAAAGTAAATTAATATTTATAGATATAATGCCATAACATTATTCAAATATTTGACAAAACTAATCTATCAATTCTAACTAAAAATGAACAACATGCAATGTGAAATAACAAGCCAATACTACTAAAACAAGTAAATTGAAACCATAAATATAACGCAATTTCAAAATCCAAAAACAATAAAATAGTTTAACATATGTCAAATTCAAACATAATAAAAATTAGTTCCAATACAACTTAAGATTAAGAAACTCAAACATCATATATTATATGGCAAATTTGTTAATGACCCATTATTTATAATATTAGGAGGTAGTTTCAAAAACTAGAATAATAATGCAGTTACGCTAAATGAAGAAAATATATATATATATATATATATATATATATATATATATATATATATATATATATATATATATATATAATATGAGCAATTACATGGATTCACATGAAGTAAAGGGAGAGAAATAAAAGATAAATAATGTACAAAAAAAATATTTTTTAAAATTTAAAAAGAAAGTAAAAATAAAATTAAAAATTAAAATAAAAAGAAATTAAAATGATGGAAATAAAAAGTTATAAAAAAATTTATTAAGTAATAACCTTGTAATTACACAGTGTAATTACCACCAATTCTTCCCTCCCTTCTCCCCCTGAGAATTGAAGAGTGTAACTTCATCTCTCCAATTACATCTAATTCCATACTTACCAAGTAATTATTTGACCGGACAAATATATCAAACCGTATAATTACATCTAATTTCACCAGAATTCAATTCCAAGTGGCTTTTCAAACAGACTATAGGGTAAAGATCAATTTCTTAACCTTATTTCCAACGAGAAGAATAATAATAAAAGTGTACATCATGTTATGCCAATAGACCTCAGTTAAACAATATTAGAATCCGCAAGAAAACAAAGTTTAACGCGAGTGCCATACATTGAAGTATTTTGTATTTATCTTCATGATAGCATTAGTATATTACTACTTATTTAACCATATTGACTGACCCATTCAAGCGTAGGATATGCCTTTGCTGGGAATGGTAATTTAGGCTAAACTAGAAATACTTCAGTATTACATTCTCATGAAAATACTTTGGAATTGTTTTCTCCAACGTGTATGCTTTGTATTGAGTTTAAATTATGTATACCATCAACATAAGAAAAATTGTTATAGCAAATAATTTATCTTACTTTCAAGATTATAAATTTTACAACTTAAGAAAGTTTATCTAAAACTAGAAATATCCTTTTGCATACCTTAAAAGTTTCGTATACACAATGTATATAAGTTATACTCTCTTTTGTATTATATGTAGATAGATACTCCATGAAACATGGAATACACATAGATAGGGAAGATTTAACTTTAGTAGAGGAAGCTGAAAAGTCGAAAATAGGGGGAATGGTGTTGGGAAAAGAAGGATTTTTGATTGATTTTGAAGTGTTGTGTACTTTGTAGAGTTAATAGAGGCAATAGGCAAAAGAGTAGCTTCCAAAGCTGCCGTTAGGGTGTCTCGTTTTTCCCCAATAATCACATCTTTCAAAATTAATTAACGCAATTTACATTTAGTACTTCAACAAATAATTGCGTTGTGATTTATTTTTATCCATTAAAAGAGTAAACTTTTAATAATCATCTAAGAAAATTTGCAACTCTCGTGTCTTAGGGACAGGAAAATAAGGTTCTATGCAAGCAATAATTAGCAGGGAAATTATAATTGTACAAACAAGAATTAAATAAAATAAGCTAAAAAGTAAATTATGTGTTTCGTCCTAGTTCAAAAGTCATAAATGATTTCGTCTTTAGCAGGCAGTACTCCTGTCTTTTTGACGTACTCTCTGCAGCATTTGTTGGGTTAGAATTTTTTATGTTAGCATCATCAAGAACATAGTACTACTAGTAAATAAGTAATGCTCTAGTATAATTAATGAAGTAAAAAATTTGGTAAAAGCAACCTGCAGAAATTAGCAATCTTTAACACCGCAGTTCCGAAAGAAAAAAAGAACAAATCTCATACAGGATAAAACCAAATTCAACTTTAATGGTTAGTAAATCAGTTTGATTAAAAACTAATCATAAACATCAAAGTCACATAACAAAAGGAAAAAACTAATAAATTGTCTAAAAAATGGTAATCGTTCTATACGATTCCATATTTGGTCTAAATCCGGAGTTTACATGCAATTATCGAATATCTTTTTGGGCATTAAAATCAGTTGAATAATGAAATTACATTTTCTGTTGAATTCATTTGCAACTAAATCCAGAGTTTACATGCAATTACTGAAATCAGTTGAATGAATTTGCAATGAAGAGAAGAGAGAGGGTAGGATAATGGGGTCATTCTTGAGGTAATGGCCAGCCTAAACCAACTAAGAAAGTAAAAAAGAGAGAGACAGAGTTAGTTATACAGCTGTTTTATAGTGTTAATTAAGGTTATAATGGCATCATTAAGTTTTAGATGAAACAGTGATAATGCCTGGCAATCACTAACATCTCAACACAAAAAAGACCCATCTCATTGCATCATTATTTTTCAAAAGTCAAAATAGGTCCCCTTTTTGGGGGTTGTTGTTGCTTCATTTCACTCCAAAATACCGTACCAAATCGCCTTTGCCAAATTCATTCCATCAATTCTTTTACCTTCCAAATCTCTATAGTTCCCTGTAGAACCTGATTTATCATGCTCCTCACTTACCAATCAGTAATTTAGTCACTATGTTAAAAAGAGTTTAATTTCGATATATTGGCGCTACGATTCATACTTACACAATTAATATAACAGATTGGAGGTAAATCTTTATGATAAGTCATATATGATAATAGGTTAAATAACATTCATTTTGTAAAAAAAAAAAATGATATTGTTAACGTGTATAACTGAAATTCATATATATTGATTTTAACGCACATCAAATCTTTCAATTTTGTTTCTTTTCCACCAACGTATATGTATTCAAGTTGATTTATCACAAAATTGAAAGATTTGATGTGCGTTAAAATCAATTTAGTACCATTTTCAAGACAATAACCCAATCCGAGCCATTAAGAATTAGAGAAATTAAGGATACAAAACGCTTAATGGGTATTACTTGTTGTAATATTTACTTTGGCATTTCAATTTCTTTGCCAAGAGGCCGTTTGGATTGGCCTATTTTAAGTGATTTTAAGCCAAAATAATTTTTAAGCAATTTTGTAGTGTTTGGATAAAGTAAAAAGGTGCTTTTAAGCAAAAATGATAAAAACAAGCTAAAAGCTAAAATTCCTAACTTATAGTTTAAAAACTATTTTGACTTTAAAAGTCACTTAAAATAAGCCCATCCAAATCCAAATGTAGGTAAACTGTAAGTTTTCTAGACTATGTCAAAATGGATTCTTATTAATTCATCTTAGCAAGTAAAAACTGTCACGAGCACATATGAGAATTTGACAAAAGTCAGAAGGGGGGGTATGCTTTTTACTAACTAGGAAAAATAGTAAGCACCATCTGAGGTTGACTACTCAAGACTTTTGAATCCAATATATTTGGTGTAATGGGACACAACTAAAAGCCACACTCACTTGAAAGGGCAATGATAGTGGAACACCGAAAGCCATCTCAGCACTTTATACAGTGAAATGTTGAATCTTTATTGCCAGGGTAGAAAGACTTTTAAGATTTAGGGGTCGACTGGTTGGAAAGATAGAGATATCAAATGCGTATTATTTTATCCTACATTTGATTATGATTATTAGTTAGTCCCGAAAATTATTTTGTATTAAAATAGTGACAGGTGAAATAGCTAATCACATGAAATAATTCAAACCATGAGATATCATGGTCTATCTCTTCCTGGTAACCAAATGGCCAATTAGTTTTACATGGCCAATTGACAGTGGTTTAACATAGTCAAAACGACCATTTGATTTTTCTAATTCACATGTCTATTCATCGGATTATAGCAAATTTCAACATGATTTGACCCGACTATCTTCTTCATAAACATGGTGCACTTTTAAGGGTATTCGTCGATCGGCACGGTACAATATTTAGATATTTCTGTTCGATATTTTTAGTATTCGGTTTCTTAAAATACTATACTAATATTGTACCTAATTAAATTCGTTATGGTTCGATTTTTCTCCTTTCAGTTTTGGTTATTCGGTTTGAATACTAACTAAAGCATAGAGTCATAGGCTGTAATATTCTTAATTAAAGTACTCAAAGGTACAAAACTAAAAACATTTGTTGAGTTTTGTCCAAAATCATCAAATATCAATCCAGAGAGAGAGAAAACTATACATAAAGGAATAAATTTAATCATTAATAATGTCTTGTTACTTGCATAGAGTTAATTGATGAACTTAGAGAATAAAAGAATAAAATTTTAGATTTTCTATATTTATATTATAATTAATAATATTGTGTATTGTGTAATATAATGTATATTTCAGTACGTTATCGATATTTCGACATTTCATTTTAAAATATCAAATACCATACCATATATCAACTTTTTTAAAATTAATACCATACCGAATACCAAAATATCGAATACCAATACCAAAATTTTCGATTTCGATACAGTAATTCGATATTTATCAAATTATGCACAGCCCTATGCGCCTTTGTTCTCAGAAAGAAAACTACTTATTTGTAATGTTGCATTTATTTTTCCCGAAAGTGGATGTTCGCATCTATGTGGTGATGCTCTCTGCTTAATAGAATGCTCGTTGAAGGCAAACAGAAACTGAGATGGCATAGAACAAATATCCACATGGCACGCATTTTTTGTATACATGCTACAGAAGTCACTGAAAGTTGAATATCATGATTGAACCCAGTAAACTACAAGATCGGTTACTGTCCGACAGAATTACCACAAACAAGTTATCCAAGCCTTGAACTTTCGATGTTAGAACAAAATACAAATGCCTAAGCGAAACTTGTTCAGCAAAAACCTATATGCATTTCATATCTTTTTGTTTTTCCCCACAAACAACTATGCACATTCTTCACCAAAGCATGTCGGAATGTGGCCTCAGTAAGGTCGCGGAGGATATGTTCCCTGGTATGGACCTGATAGATAAGAAAATTAAAAGAGACAATCAGCCTTCATAGAGAAACTAGGAAAGAGGGCAAAGGAAAAAAATAACTGTCAAGCATAGTCACCTGGAGGATAAGAGTAGTCCTGCGATGGTGGTGGATATGATACGGGAGGATATGCCGAAGGTGGTGGATAAGCTGGAGGATAAGCAGTCGGTTGAGGAGGTGGATATGGTGTTGGTGGATATGCTACTGAATGAGGTGGGTATGCTGGATATGGAGATGGTGTTTGATAAGCCGCTGCTGGTGGATAAGAAGCTAAATGTGGTGGAGGCATGGAGTACATAGGTGCTTGTTGTTGTGGTGCTGCGTATGGTGGAGCTGATGGGGCATAACTTGTTGCTGGCTTCTGCGAATTTAAAGAGCAAGCATGTCAAAAATATATTAGAAAGATGACTATGGGGTCTCTTGAGAGGTCCACAGATCAGAGTACTACTTACATTTGCATTAGCATAGTGCATTATCAGTCGAACTTCCCCTGCATGCCTGCAAGTAATGAGACTACAATAATTACAACTCCAAGAGCCAATACAAAATGACCACCAGACATCCACGTATCCACTCAATTTTTACGAGTTAGATTTAGAGAATCTCAAAATTGAATTGATTGCTTATATAAATAGTTAGAGTCCTATATGAAGGTTTCTTTTAATAACAATGGCCTCGAGTTACATATGACACACAGATTCATAGTCTGGGATAAAATTTCAGGTCTAATTGCAGGTAACTTGATGGCTAAAGTAAGCGTCAAAAGTCTGAACCAGAAAAAGTGAGAAAAAGTGAGACAAAGATGAAACTCTCTTTGTCTGCTTTTAGTTCTTCATACAACAGATAAAAAAGACAAGCTGATGTTTTTGCTTTTATTACTTCCCTCACATGAAAGACTCGCATTCCCCAGGGGAATATTTTTGACTCCACATCAGGAAAGATACAGATTATCCCAAAAACAGCTCTCTCTATTAGTTATACAGATCGTATACTCCAGAAAATTGAAAAGGAAGAATCCGTCAAGAGTTGGCAAAGATCACCCAAAAGTTTATCCATCTGGTTGAATTTGCTTAAATTCTAGAAGGCCAAACCAACAACTAAGAATTTCTTTCAGACGTTTAAAAAATATCAAACTTCAACTTTACTCCTGTCCTGAGGCATTTCCCAGGCCCAAGATAAACTATCATGTCTGTCATTGGTCTTTGCCAACACGGAATGCGTGTCTAAAGAGAGAGATTAACTCCTTGTGAAAATAACTGATTCATGACCTAGTGGGAAGAAAAAGCTCTAGCAATGGCACTAGTTCTAACAAATTTTCAGCAAAAGATTACACCTAAATTTTACAAACATCTAGGCCCCTAGCACAAATAGTTTAAAACTGGAAATAATACAAGTTTATCACTAACAAGAAACAAAAATAAGCAAGGGTCTAAACTGCAGCAAACAGTGAGTCAAATACTTCGCAAGAGAAAAATGAAAGAAATGAGATGGATCAGTCAAAACACTGATTCATGGGACTCAAAAGACCATCTCAGTGTTTTAAGGCACAAGTGACTATGTTTATTACAAACAGTAGGTTAATGAACTGAAGTAGGCGAACAGAAAAACTGATGGAATGATTTTCTATAAGTTTTTAGTTAGTTATTATTTTCTTGGCATTGTACCAACAAGAAAGTTTAAATGCAATTATAGAACAGACCGATCCTTCAGATTTCTCAATGTCTTTAAGATACTTGCCCTTGATCAGAGCAATTCAGGGGGCATTTGCACCAAATTTCATTGTTTTAAGTCTCTTCTCTGCGTTAAGTGATGCAGCTCTTTCAGAATAGGTGTTCTTAACAATAGATTTGTATTTTGTTATGTTAGATTGTTCACAGAACATAATAATAGGAGATAACACTAAGTTTTAGCAAAGGGGGTTTTCATGGAGTACTAATTTAGCATCATCACTATTCAAGCTAGTAATACAGAAAATGGTAACTTTGGGTTCAAATATTTATGAATGGCAAAGCAGCAGGAAGAAATCAAAGTAGTTATTCAATCTTTACTAGTAGTAGCTTAGGTGACAAAATGATGAGATTTAACAGTGATCCCAAGGGTACAAAAGCTTGAGTTCGTCAACAAAACCAATCGTTAAATACAAATTGTCAGTAACCTTAACAAAAAGAAAAACACACAGTGTCACTAGAGCAAATAAGAAAAATTAGTGCTGATAAATTTACCTGCCGGTCTTGGTCTGGATTGGCCAAGCAGTATCATCATATCCTTGTGAGAGAACTTTATGAAGTTGAATCCTGTAATTAGCAAATTCAACAAATATTAGTACTCTACTTTCTGTGAAACAATCATGAAACAAATTTGAGAAAATTACTTTCCGCTCCCTATAAAATCGTCATAGGAAAGGGTATTGCTATTCCAAACCACAACATTAATCTCTCTCAACCCTTCAATGAGCGTAAACACGAATTTCTCTTGAAATGTAGGGTTTTTGCCACCATCTACAAATTAATTCCAGAATAAATCAGTAACAAAGGGAGTAAACTTTCACAAATTACAATACAAAAAAACAAACAATTACAAGGTATAATTAAAAAAAATACTAACCTGTGCAAGTACGAGTACGAAATTTGGTACTACCATATTCAAGACAAACATAAGGATCTTGCCTTGATATCCATTCTGTGTCCTTCAATTTGTTGCAAGATACCACTGCACAAATTTTCCAAATAGAGAACCAAATCAAAAATCAAAAATCAATAAAGGATCATTCTCTTTTATCATAAAGAAAAGGAGAAAGTCATGAAACTTTTCATACCCGTAACTTCTAGAAGTTGGCCTTGGATGCCAGAGATCATCGACATGGAAGAATGCAGATTTTAATTATCACTATTTTGAATTTTGCCAATCAGAAAAAAAAAGACGAATTTCTTTATAGGTATAAACAGGAAAGTAATAGAGAAGGTCAGAAGGAAAATGTCCAAAACCAATTAAAAATTGAGAAGAAACGGGTTGAGAATGACAGGGAACTATAATTGACGGGAAAATGGAAAATTTGGAGGGTTTTGATCTTTACTGCTGATATTGACAAAAGTTAATTGGAGATACCCCCTATGCTACGTATATATAGACTTTCTGCAGTGGATTTAAGGCGGCGGAGACTGGCGGGTGGCGGCTTCGTCGTCGATGAGTAAACACGGCCAAGGAAACAGAAAAAGCGTGTACAGTTTTACCAGTTTGTTTGTCTATCCGCGTGACTGAATTAATTGAGATATACACCTTTTAAGTTACAAGGAAATTCATCAATTTCTTTTTTGGAACACCAGAAAACCCGGAGCGGCTAAAGCCTTTGACCCTCTGCCACAACCTCTGATGAGCATTCTGTGCGCACTTAATTTACCAAAATTTATTAATTATTTTGGTAAATACTTTATACTAGCTGGCAATTTTGAAACAGATTGCCAACATATATTAAGTTTAAATTTGGATTCCTTTTCAATACAAATCTAATATTGGGAAGGGCGTCATGGAACAACCGTAAAAGTTATCAGTTATGGGTTCGGATAGTGTAATCAACCGATTATCTTAACGTCAAGTAGCCTGCGTGCAATACACCCCTTCCGATACGATCCTTCCCCTGATCCTGCCTGAACACGGCTACTTTATAGAGGCTGCCCTTTTTAAAGTCAATATTAGAATAATATTTTTCATATCATTCCAATTTTATCTGATGTACTTGGATGGAGTATTTTGCATCTCTTGGTAAATGGTAATATTGGTTTAATAATGTTCCTTCAAATAATATGACGGAGAAAGCATGTGTCTACATCTTAAAAAAATTCAGGTCATTCCACCACGATTAATTAATAATTAAGAAGAAATGTCTCCATCATTAGAAGAAGACTAAGGTCGTTCTGTCATAATTAATACTATAACTAAAAAGTTGAAATTGAATGGACTGTCTAATTCAGCATCGTACATATTACTTTATCATTGGGTAGCTTAAGGTAGAATGATCTTCCCTCCCTATATTCTCAGTTCTCACCAATATGCAATCTCATTAATTCGTAATTACCTCAGAGTTTCAATATGATTGATTAGAACCATTCCCTTTGAGCAAAATGTTTTAATTTTTCGCAGGACCTTTTCTTTTTAGGAAAAAAATAAGGCCCTAACTACATGAAACAAAATAATTGCTTTTTGTAAATTTCTTCCTAAAGTTTAGGTCGGTTCTGATAGCGGCAGGCTTACCTGCAGGTCTTGTTCGAAATGACTTAGGCAATATTATTTAAATTTAAGTCCTGGATGGAAAAGGCAAACCAAAATACAGGTTAGCCGGGGTTGTAAATAATTGACAGATATATTTTAATTTTTGATAATGCTTTTAAGATACATGTATAGCAAAACGATATATGATGCTGCTAATCATTTTAACCGAGGATCTATCAAAAACAGTCTTTTTCAGGGTAAGGGTAAGAGTGCGTGCATCCTATCCTCCCCGGACCCCATTTGTGAGATTATACCGGGTGTTTGCTGCTAATCATATTTCTGAGCTGTACATCATATGCTTATTTGGCTCTCTTTTTCTTTTCTATAAGAATACACATTAAAGCACTATCTTTGCCAGTTCAGCCACATCAATTTTTTGGCACTTCCATCAGTTTCTTTTGATGGCACTCCAAATACCTCTACTCTACTGCCTCATAGGAACGGAAAACAGTTTTTTATGAGTAATGGAAATCAGTGTAAAGTACATCTGATACGTTCTATTACAAATTTCATAACGCTATTGCAAATTAAACACAATTTCAACCCAAGATCTCCGTGACAGATAGCGCATCCAGCATAGCTTTATCAAACTGACAATCAAATGCTAAGCCATGAACAAGTAAAATAAATGAAATGAACGGAGCCCAACAAGCTAGATCCTAGCACCCACAAGCTATTATGTACATCTTGAATTTGCACATCAGACCTTTTTATTCACTTTCATAATCCTCTTCATCACCAAATGAGAAAACAGATGCATCAGCTGCCATTACCTTGAAATCACTCACTCCTCCAACCGGATTGGAAACCTCAACACCAGACGTAGCTCCAACTGAGCCATCTCTTTTAGGCTCGCTGTGTATAGAGCTTGTGCCTCCCAATGAGACTTGCTCCGTCTTATATGTCAAGCTTGATAATTTATCTGAATCATTATTGTTCTTGGACCCAAGGGGTTTTGCATCTGCAGGAGCACTAGCTTCAGAAGCAGCTTTAGTTTGCCTAGTCTTTGACATTCCAGTTTCCTCAGATTCATTGTCTGAGAACACGTCATCCTTGTCACTGTTCGGGTGTTGTTGCAGGTTACTTCTGGCAGCAGGCTCACCGCCTGAGGTAGGATTAGATCCAGGGGCAGGATTAGCACTTGAACTATCAGCTGATTCTCTGGTAGCAGTTTCTGATTGGGGTCGAGCAGGGAAGGCAGCATCATAGTCCACAAGGACTACTTCCACTTGGAAACCAGGAGATGGTAATTTTCTCTGCACAATAAGGCCAGCATATAACACAGTCACACAATGAAGACAACATACACTAGCGAAATGAAAGTAGTACTCTGAATTGTGTTAAGATTTCTCTTATAGTACACAGGCCACAACACCAACTGAAATCAGTAACATTGGCAAATTCCAAATTGACTAAGTTACCTTGTCGAAACCATCAAGATCACCTGTGGTCAGAACTTTCCTGTTCTCTATCATCGTTGTATTCAACCAACTGAAAGATCATGAGAGGGATATGAGTTCCACATTAGGAGCCTTTGCAGCAAAGAGAAGCCTCTGTGTCTTGCTAAGTGGGAACAGAGTAGTAAATCAAACAGAGAGGTTTCACATAAATGTACTGACAAATCCCAGCTCATCCTTTTCTTCCCAATGTAAAGTACAATATGAAGCCTTTGTTGATCAGTGATGGCAAATTTAACTTTCCAGACCCTTATTCCAGAGAGTCCTCACTCTAATAAACACAAATTCTCCAAGTCCTTATTTCAAATTAATTATTTTCTACTTAAAACTCTTAAGTTAATTTAGCTGCTTAAAGCTGCATAAAAAACTTCAATATATGTAAAGACAAGGACTCTAAGGGTCATAAATACAAACTTGGAATTTTAATTTAATAAGCCTTAATTTGTTAGCATAAACAATATACACTCGACTTATCCAGCTAGTAAATAGAGTTTTGCTTGAACGGTTCTTAATATATTTCATGAGCATTCTTTCAACAAAGAAGCACTTGTTCTATCCCTCTATGGTGGTACTACTAAAAGAAAATTAATGAAACCATTAGATAATAATCTGGAGTGAGAGGCAAAAGATAACATATAGTAGAATTTGTAACAGTAGTAGAGAATGATTTCTGCAAAAGCGCGCCAAGGTGGCATAAAGGGTGTAAATCAGCAACAAACTACCTCTTTACTATCAATATTCAATGTGAGCACCTAATTTTTTACCATAATCAAAATTTTCACCACTTTTTAGTATGTAAATATTCTTTGAGTTTAAGCTACATATTTTAGCTTTTCTTTTACCTTTTATAGATTTTTCTTTAAAAAATTAAAAATCACAAAAGATTCACATTTTTGAATTACAAGCTTTGTTTTAATTTGCAAAAGAAAAGAAATTCACAAAAATATGTTTTGCTTCTAAGACTAGCAATTTTATAACTTTTTCCTTAATAGTCTCTTATATTTTTCTAGTTTTTCGTTTTGGTGTAGTATCTTTAATTTTGATTATCCTTAATAAATAAAAAAGGCAAAAAGAACCAATGCAAAAATGCCACCTAGCAAGATTCTTCTATATCTTTTATAACAAACTCACATGCTCTCACTCAAATCTCACATGCACATACACACTCTTATTTTCTTGGCCACCAATTAATCCCTATACCTACACCTATATATCTTCCACTCACTCAAACAATTAAGGGGATAGGCACAAACACACACAGAACAAAAAAGGGGGATCTGGAGAACCAAAAAAACACAAAAGAAGGGGAGGGGAAAGAAGAGAAAAACAGAGGGGACGGGGAAGAGCAAGAAAATGCAGCAACAATGCCACAACTTGATAGAGAGCTGGCCAATTTCTAGCTCTTCTTCCTCAGGTATTTGTCCTCCAAAACTAGCCACGAAAAGCAGCTTAAACCAGCCACCATATAGCTCCAAAAAAAGTCCAAAAACCACCTTAAAACCACCTCAAAACACCCCAGAAACGACCCCTCATCAATCCCAAAAAAACGCAGCTGAAAACTTCATGAAAACACAGCTCAAAACCTAGCGAAAATCAGCTGCAAAACAGGTCCAAAATGCCGCCCCTTTTCCACCTGAAATAACCCCAAAATCCGCCCCAACAACCACCCCAAAACAACCTCCAAAACTCAGCAAAAATCCTAGCCAAAAACTCAATTGAAACAGGTTGGAAAATCTGTCCAAACATCACCTTTCAAGGTAGTGTTCAGTTGGGTAGGAGTTTAAAATTCAAAATCTTCCACTCAAGTCGAGGTCGGGTTCGAGTTTTCCTGTTGAGATTCCGATCGTGGGTCTATATTGTTGCTGTAGTAGCTGTGCTATTCGAGCTCTTATAGAGGTCCGTTGATGTAATGAAGAAAGTTTACTGCCTAAAGGTCCATCTCTCATTTTATACTTGACTAATACATTATCTTGGTGATTATGATTGTGAATACTTGAGCATGAATAAACTTCTCTTTGTCCCTGATAAGCATGATTTTATTTTTAATTCGATCTTCGTATTTTTCATGTTTATATCACTATAATCCGGATATTTTATTGTTTGGATCTACTGCATTGCTATTTGAGCGTGTCTTTAAGTTAGTATTATTTCATTATTAAATTGGTCTAGTGAAAATTAAGAAAGATACTTGTCAAAAGCTTTTAAGTTGAATCTGATAAGGCAAATGGGCCAAATGTTTAAGTCTAGTGGTTTAATACACGTAAGAGCTCTAGTTGGCCCAATTGTTAAATATTCTTAGGCTAGCTCACCTTTCCATAACTAATTTACTACATTTTTCTTTTTTATAAATAATTCCATAATTCATGACCTTACAATAATCTCAAAGTTTAGGAAGAATAATGAACATCGTTGGAGTGCTTTAGGCGCGTTTTAAATTTGTTATCGTAATTATGTACACGTTCGCGTGACATCATGATGATTCCCAAAATAAATCAAGGTACGTGTTCGCGCGACCTTGACCAAACAATCTTGATAATGATAAAGTGTTATTAATTGTGTACACGTACGCGTGACATGATTTTTAGCGCAGTAAATAAAAGGAATTCACACACACGTGGTTCGTTTCAAGATAATTCTATAACGCCATAGTCAAGTAATTTAAAAGCAGTGAAAGGTAAAACACACATAGGTTCTAAAACACGTAATTAACAATTAAGCCAGGTATGATTAAAAGCGACCGTGCTAAAATCACGGAATCCGGGAGTGCCTCACACCTTCTCTTGGATTAACAGAATTCCTTTCCCGGTTTTCTGGTTTCGCACTTAAACAGAGACAATTTCCTCGATTTGGGATTTTAAAATAAACCGGTGACTTGGGACACCATAATAAATATTCCAAGTGGCGACTCTAATTAAATAAATAATCTCATTTCGAATAATGTCACTTTAATTGGAGAAACTCCCTATTCTTCGAAAAAAGGAGGTGTGACATTCAGCACACACCTATGCAAATAAATTTGTTGTTACGAAAGAAATGTAAAAGTGCTGCAAGCTATAACAGTATTATTCGACTCAATGGAAAACTTGGAATAACAGTATCCTTTTACAGGAATCAGGAGTTGCCAGGAGATACTACGGAAATCTAAGGTCCTTAAGAATTATTATTCGACTCAATGGTCCATGAAGCACAGAAGTACGGTATAAAAGCATGCAATTTTCCTTCAAGCTCTACATATTGGTAAGCTTACCAATAAAAGTCTCCTTGACCGTCATGAAAATGGATTTTGAAATCCCCAGCTAACTCTGCAAGGCCAGGCTCGCCTGGAAGAGCAAAAACCATAACCCCTTTCTTTGGTGCACTGAACCAAAAATCCTCAGGCTGTGAGAAAAAAATAATATAATAATGAGAAAGAGAAACAAAGAGGATGAGCTTGGACAATTATAGGCACCAGCTAAAAGGTATTAATTGCAGGACCAAAAGCGGCTTCAACAATTTATAAAGATATTGATAGTTTGATACCCTTGTTAGGACCAGCTTGTGAGCAGCAAATGAGGAGGTACACAAGTATAAGGCTTATTTTTAACCTTTTTAAGAATATAGATGTATGTGACAAGAGAAACAAGCTACAATAGTACCCCTCCTGGATATAAAAATTAATACAGCAGGTTCAACCCCTCATTAAGAATCCAATACTAGTATGGATCTCAATGCTGTAGTATTTTATAATATGCAAGCAGTAACATGACACAACACATTAATTAAACCTACAGATAGATCCTTGGTTCTTGGATGTTTTTTTGTTGAGAAGAGCACACCTGCAGATAAATGAACCGTCAATGAGAAACCATCATGAAAGAAACCCACAGCAGAGATTATAATGCAACAGAAGAAGGAATTGCAGATAAAACTCCACAACTGTTAGCACAATATTAGGAAAACTCGGCACAACACTTCTTTGTAACACGTAGGCATCTCAGAACTTGTTCAGTCAGCCTTTTCGGACTCCAAGTGGGTACCGGTTATTCAATGCCGGAAGCAACTCGTCCAAATCACATCAGGTAAATGATGCAACTACTGAATTAACATTGGATATAGCTATCTATTTGTAGGAGTATAGTTTTAACTCAAAATAATAAACTAGAAAAAGTATGCAAGTTACCATTATGATCAGATACAGTAATAGAAGGTCTGATCCAATAAGGGCACCTATGGAGGCGAAATCCTCTGAGCATGCACCTGTAAAGATGCAGTTGACGAAGAGTAAAATTAGATCCTTTCTCTTTGACCACATTTTTCCTCGTGCAATTATATCAGAAGAAAATCCAAAAGTGCATTTGATGCAAGAAGGATCAAGGGTTGTACCTGCGTCCAGGCTGGTTTTCTCCATTGAAGTACATTAAGATGCGTTCGAAATACTTGACATATCTCTATTAGCAAAAAAAGAACACCACTTGTCAGTACACAATTGGAGGAGCATAGCGATTAAAAAAGAGTAACATGTAACATACAATCTGGCTGGGCAAAACCAGTCCTTTTCCGTCTACGCATCTCTTTTGGTTGTAGTAATCCATAGACTCCTCCGCCGTAGGAAAGAACTGCAAGAAGACCATATAAACTTAACTGTCTTAACACTGAACACAAGACCCGATAACAATCTGACAACTAATTGAATCAAACAAATATAAAGCCCTACTTTCAAGTATAGAAGAAGACTAGAGATCATCAAACCAGTTCTTGCCATTCCCGCCTTACAATGCACAACCACAACATTTTCTATATCCTCCTTCAACCATGAGTATGCACTTTGACAAAACGATATAATGAGTTGAATAGGGGGGCAGTTGTGATCATCAAATGGAAAACAAGCAACCTGTACAAGAAAAGAAAAGAGAATCAAGAACGTCAAAATCAGCACTATATGGATGTAGGAGTGGGACTTTGGTCAGTTTAATCAGTTCTAGTTTGCTCAATTGGGTCACAAATTTCTGAGTCATGAAAAGCCAAAAATTTGAAAAACTAAGCTGACTATTTCAGTCCAGTTTAGTCTGTGGGGCTACTTTGACAGATTGCCCAGTTTGTTGCCAACAATACTAAGCGCTTTCCCAATATCTATACATCTTTTATACAATACACTTCATTAAAAAAGAATATAGACCTTATTGGTCACAAAGATATATTAGATAATTACTAAGTTCACCACCAGCATACACTCCCTTAATTATCTCCTAGTCTATATCTCACAATCAAATTGAGATTAAAATTGCATGTCATACTAGTAGTAGCTCCAAAAAAAGGAAGGGCAGCAAGGAAAGGAAATTCTGATGTATGTAATAGTTTAAGCAGAATTCAAGTTACTCATATCATTTCGTGCAAAGAGCATGAAACATTTTGGAACTTCTTGAACTACTGGAAATGTGTTGTTTAGAAAGGTTGCTTAGAATGCAAAGGAGTGATAGATAAGAATGGGACACACCTTCCCCTCAAACAGAGAAGCATCATACAATCTTTCAGAACAAAGATTGTACACTTTGTATTTATCCTGCAAAACCGAAGTGATAGATAATACAGAGTATTTCAGATATAACAATAAAAGCAGTATATCAAGGAGCTACTGCAGCAAGATACAAAGATCTCGAAGTTATTACCTTATGATGAGTTTCAAAGAATTTAATGACTTCTTCCATGTGGTTTCTGTAGAACCCCTGGATATCAAATTTAATGTAATCAAACCAGAAATGTCACATAACATGATAATTATTTGACTTCAAGCAGTTGAAGAATAAGGCTTTCTGACCTCAACATAGCCAAAAATGCCAGAGCTCATATCACCAGCAGGGAAGCCCATGGCAATTATATTCTCTGTTATGTAGGTCAAATCCAAATCAAATCCTCCTTCCTAGTAAAAGGATACTGCCACGTTAATATAAGAAGTAGAAATGTATTTCAAAAAGAATGAATATATGTGTTGATTTGTATGACTACCTCAACAAAGAGCTTAACATTTAGAAAGAGGGCATCTATATTTATTTATTTATTTATTTATATATTTATTCAGGTCTTCACCACGTCCCCTCACATGCGGGTCTAACATATGCCAAGCATGTGGTCATGGGTGGTGCAGAGACTCAAATCTAAGTCCTTTGCCTACACTAATAGCACATTGAATCATGTGACCATCGTATCTAAAAGCTTAAACTACTATAGAGGGTATTATTTTATTTATTTAATTTAGGTCTGCCAACATATCACTGCAAAATATCTAAAAAAGGTAACTGCAAGATGCTTTAAGGTGCACAAGAACTCTCGCGAAAATCAAAATGAACAAGAAAGCTAATACTATGTAACTCAGAGTCCAACATATATACTCCTGCTCCCACAGGAAAAATTCTATCCAAAAGGATCCAATGGTACCATGAACATGGAAGGTAAGCAAGTCCTTTTAATTGCAAAGAACATATCCTATTGTTTTTTAATTTTTCAGCTTTAATGGCAGTGATTACCATATTCCATAATACCCATTGGGTTGCCACCTGAATTATTATTATTATTATTATTTGATAGTGCAGACCATTTGAACCAATATTTCTTACTACCTATCAGGCTATCATCCAGTGCAAGGACTTCTGCATCACATAGTAATATTCACATAAAGGCATATAACAGGAACATTCATGATTCCTATAATCGGAGATCAAGAATGATGTGTTGGCAGCACTGAGCCATAAAACAATGCAGTTAGTAAATCCTAATCATATTTCTTGCATAGATATCGAATATCCTACATTACATTAAAGGTAAGTGTTCTAACCTACAGCCTACAGACAGAGGTCTTGCAAAGAGAGGGAAGTTCAATGAAAAAGAAAAGAGGAAAAACAGTCTCTCTTTTTTTTTTTTGGATAAGAAAGAGGCAAAACAGTCTTAAAGTAGTTGATGATCCTAAAATGAACAATAAGAATGAGAAATAACAGAAATAAAAAGCTTACCTGGTATCTTCTCTTATTCTGGGATACAACATGTCGCGCTTTAACCTGCACAGCCTTCACTGCATTCTTCGAAGAGTCAACCAATCCTTTGGTGAATGTTCCAATAAAACTGGACGGCGATGTTGATGTTCCTTCAGGAATTTCATCTGTAGGAGACTTAGGGGATAGACGCATTCCTAGCCCCCCAGTGAAACGAGCAAAGGTTGATTTGGCAGCATTTCCGGATGATTGTTCATCTTGAGACCCAGTGAACGGTTGTGGAATTTTTAAATTTTTGGCCCATGAGGAGATGCCTGAAGCAGAAATCTTTGAAGGCACCTCCTCCGTTGACTGGACTGGTACTGCAGTCGACCTTGCTACATTAGATGTCGTGACAGGTTGTGAAGCTGATACATCAGCAGATCCTGAATCCATTACACCGTGCCAAATTTCTTCCGTGCAATGACAGAATTAATCAGCAAGAATGGACTGGAATACCGCACAGCTAACTCAGAATTCAAGGAAGCTGCATAGAGAAAGAGCCATGTCACTACACATTGAATGATACAAACATTTATGCACACGTACACTTATTAACATATCAATATTCATCAATTAAAACACCACTAAGGTGTAAATTTTCGCAAGAAATATATTATGTTAGACATTAAACACTCCAAAAATCAAGGCAACTATCAAAATACACGGGGATTCTTCTCTACACCAAAACATCTATGAATATTATGTACATATATATGTGCTCATGATCATCTGCATATGTGCTGGTGAGTTGGTGTGTTAGACTCCCTTAACACAAGTATGATGTACTTCCACAACAATAAAGATTAAGGTTGGAGATTGTGTTAATCGCCCTGATAATCCAACAATTGACTTATCGCAGTAATAAGCCAGCTTAAATGATAACGACTCAAAATTTCACTCCATCAATCCTCTTCATTGAACAGAAAACTTTTTACTAGAACAATGACTTCGCAAGGACTTATATTGTTTTTAATGTTTAGAAGTAAAATTGAAATATCTCAACCGTTTACAGGAAAATAACAAATTCCAAAATAACACTACCTTTATGACGAACACAGAGTTCATGATAATACATGAACAAGCATTGTTCAACGAATACGTGTGGTTGACTGATAATGGCCCATTCAAGATCTTTTCTCAGTTCTAAGGAATATAAATAAGGACAATAACGCAAACAAGCCCTTTATCTTATAGGTATTGTTTTGTAACGGGGAATTATCGATACAATTTATACCAGAACTATACACAAAAAGCTCGAATACATGTTTCATTGCAACATAGAGATAACAAACAGTGATCTGGAAACTACTAAATTCAGTCAACTAACAAAATTCCAAAGGGAGTGAAATATAAGTTTCGTCCACCGATTTGGAAAAACTAAATTCTCCGATCCACGATCTTCAGCGAATTTGGAAGTGCTGAGTAACTAATTAAACATACAACAAGCGTATACAGATGCTCAACACAAAACCTGCGACAGCGAAGAGAAGCGGAACAGCTCGGAATCAGAGCCAACAGTGGCGTTTAGTGACGGCGGTCGGTGAATATTCAACGACGTCGTATTATCTCTCCTACTTGTCTGCGTCTTCGTCTTAGTCTCGTCTCTGTCGTGAAGATGAAATGAGACTCTTGACAGATGGGAACAAATCCGATGAACTTGCAATATTTATCCAGAGATCCTTACACTTTCAGTTATTTGAGAATTTTGCATCTTAACATCTCACATTTGGCAATTTACTCCTAAAAGTTCCATATCTTTCAGAAAACGAAAATATATTGAGGATGTCGTAAATAAAAAAATAGAAAAGTGAAAACATATATTTAGAGAATTCAAGAATTTCTTTCCTTCTATGAAATTTTTCGTTGTTACATCTAATTATACAAGGAATGGTCGTTTAAAATATTAATTTTTAATTACTATATTAATCGATAATGTACTTCGTTAAAATTTTACTAGTAAAAAATCTTGTGAAAAAACTATAATAAAGAAAATACAGTACATATATCTAGTAATACACATTACTAGTTACCTTAGTATAACTGTTATCATAAAAAATAGATAAGAAAAACATTTGTAAATTAAATTTAAAACATATTTAAACATGTATTCTTAGGTTATTTATGATAATTTAACGTGCTTAACTAATACCTCAGCTTGACTAATGCCTTTTTACAGCTTAACTAGGTTCTAACCAAGGATGATTGAGAAAGACTCAATCATTAACATGCTTCGGCAACATATGGTCTTGTATTTTAATCTCTTTTCTTGTTATTATTTACATCACAAATAATTTGAAAAGGAGAGGGTAAAAAGTTTTGTGTCTATAACTATTGCTTGTTTTGAATTCGTACAACAGGAATACTTTGGCCAAATCATTACGCAGAATTTATCCAATTCAGTTCTAGAAGTATGAAATTATTTCATTATGCGGAAAAAAAAATTATTTCATTGTATAGGCGAGGCTTTTAAGCTTACAGATTCGATACTCTCTGAAACCAAAATTGCCGTTCAAGAAATAATGATCATAATGATAAACAATCTAATATTGATCACAATCGGTACTTGAATTTTCATTCAGAAATTTAAAGATGAATATTTACATGAAGTAAAATTTGTCGAAATATAAAACAACGCCTACTAACTAAACCAATCAAAATATGCCATAAACAGCCCCTCTCTCTGCCTCAGCCACACATGGAACAGCTCTTCTAAACACGAGCCTTTGCCTTCACCTCCACTTCCTAAATTACTCAAGCGTAACTCACTTTCCTGTTAGATTTCATCCCTGACCAATTGACTCTAGCAGGAACTCTCTTCAATGCTTTTACTTTCAACAGATTATCCTTGCTCTGTCACATTTAAAAAACATCGTGATAAGTAATCTTGAATTGATGATTAATCCTTCTTTACACCAGAACAAAATAAAAAATAAAAAGAAGCTGAATCTGCGCTCAAGAGTGGGTCTAGCGGTCAATAAGCGAGTGAAGACGATATAAGACAGAGGTTCATATATCTGCTTAAGTTTTGATGGACAGAGTTATCTAATTAATCCTGTGCTGGTAGAATATTGCAAGTAACAAGTGAAATTAACTACCACTATTATAAAGGAGAAAAAAAAGCTGAATGGGAAGGAGAAAATATTTACCATTAGGCAAGTCCCAGCATCAACATCACAGACAGGATAATCATGCGGACAGCAGCTGTAGTTATCATCACAGCAGGTAGCAGACTCATACGGACAACATCCCCAACCAAAGCAGTATTCGCCATATTGATAAATGCAGCAGCAAGTAGTACCCTGTGGGCAGCTGTAGTACTCATCGCAAACAGTTGGTGGCGTTACAGGAGTAGGAGGAGATGGACCAGGATTAGGAGGATTTGCGCCAGACTTGAGAGGATAAGATGCCTCCATTGCAATTCCACACTTTCCAGTTGTAGAATTAGCGAAATTGCGCTGCAGCTTGATGTAACCACTTTCTCCCCAGTTAGGACCCCATGAATTTCTTACAATCCAGTAATCTTCGCCATTTTCTGTTCCATAGCCAACTACAACTACACCATGGTCTAGTTGCGTTCCACAATATCCGGTGAAAACACCCTGCATAAATTGAACAAAAAAGGAAGTGTAAATGAGTATACTAGCTTTAAGTAGTAAAACAAGGCACAAGGAAGCCGTGTTTGCAGATTAAATGCATGGCTAAAACTGCATAAATGAATCCAAAATTTAGAGTCAGCGTGTCCGGGTACAAATAACATATATATTCAGAACTAGACATTAATCAAGATCCGCCACGGACTAAAAGGAAACATTAAGACAATGGTTATCGTACCGAAGAGTAGTGCTGGAAAGCTCTGCCACCAGCTTCAATAGCAACACTAACTGGTTGATTTGCCACTGCCTTCTTCAACGACTTCTCATCGTTTTCCGGAACATCTTCATACCCATCAATGGATACAACTCGAGCATTTTTCTGAATGACCAAATTTTGTCAGCAACAACCATAAATTACTTGATATAAAGACTTAAATTCTGAAATAGTAAATAATATTTGGATGTTTTCGGAATAGTATAGTTAACTTACCCTGTATGGATCACATGTACCATCTTGAGCATGGTAAGGGTAGTCATCTTCAGTGTCAATGCCACCGTTATTTTTTATGAAATCAAAGGCGTAATCCATGAGACCGCCATTACATCCCTGGTTATAACTCCTATCACAATCAACAAGCTCTTGCTCTGACAGACTAATTAATTCACCCGTTACAATTTTATTTATTCCTTCAACAGCGCCAACCGTTGAGAATGCCCAGCAACTCCCTTCATAAGAAAATCTCAAATTTCAAACGAGGATTCTATACATAGATATACTGACAACTAACCAATCAACATATGGGATTCGTCATAAAACGATCAAACGGCAAGGACACTTGGCTTAAAATCTTAATTTATATGGCGTCAAATTGTGGCCAATTCAGATCATCAACTTGTAAAAGCAAAATTTATACCCTGACCTTTCAATCTAATCTTCATGCTTTCTGATTACAACCTTATCATAAATCTGCCTTTTGAAACAAATTACGGAAAATTTAAGAAATTATTTTAGGAATATGTACATGGATATATTAAGATATAGACCTAATACCTCTAAATTTTAGATCTTCTTTGTATTTAGCCTATGGTGGGAGAGAGAGAAAACTAGCATGCAAAGCAAATAAAAATTCCAACTTTATTTCACCGTGTAGAGAAAAGCAACCAAATACTATATTAGGATCCAGCTTTGGCTGTATCTCCACGAGATGGTGAAGATCAACTACCAGACAAAGCAGCAATTTATTTCTCAAATTCGTTGACTGAAATAACCATGAAAACAGAATCATAGCTACCCAATAACAAATCATTGACCCGATAAGACGACAACATAGACGAAACACAATATAAAAATCAAAACTTTTGACCTAAGACTCTTGTCAACTTTAATGAAAATCTTCCTCTTGGTCCCACTCCCAAAACAGAGAAAAACAAACAACAACAAAGAACAGAGCTTTCTTTTAAAGGACAGTTTTAAACGATGAATAACTCACCGCATTGGCCTTGGTCTTTAACAGGGGCAACGGCGCCTTTCTCTCTCCAATCAACGGATTCCGGCAACTTTTCACCGGCCTGAAAAGCGTAACGGTTACTTTTAGGGCTCTTCTGCAACCTCGTCTTTCTATCCAACCGTCCACCCACGAACATAGCACGGTATTCCTCGTTGGTAAGATCAGAGAATCGATTCAACCCAAGTTTATACGGGCGGTTCTCAGCGTTATGCTCGTCAATAAATCTTAAATTATCCTTAAAAATCTCAAATCGTTTCTCCTTCTCTCCAATGGCATTGTAATTCTTTCCGTGCTTAACAAGCCACGATTCGTACAATCCCCTGACTTCATCGTCAGTACGATGATGTGTTGTCCCCATCTGGCCGTGCTGTTCGTCGTAACTAATGATGGACATATCGAGTGCAGATGAAATAACAAATAAGGTGAGAAGAAAGAACAAGAACGACTTGAAAAAAGCCATGGTTTTTATGTTTTTATCTTTTTTTGGGTTATTGCAGAGAATGGTGAGTCTTTTTTATGTATATATACAGATATTGAGGGAAACAGAATTGGTGTAGGAGGAGGAAGAGAGGTAGAAATTAGAAAACAAATTGAAGAAGGATGTGAATGGGTAAATTTGGTTTTTAAAAAGATGGTGGAATGGTAAAGAGAAGATTGAATGAGGATATGGGATTTGTCTATATACAACCACGGCGTTGAAATAGGGAAATTAACAAGTTTCGTGCAATTCGTGAATTGTGCGAAGTCTTAACTCAGCTACTAATACCATTCATATTTTTAGTTGAATTGTAATTATCCAAGTTTAATTTTGTTGTGATATTTTCCTCTAATTACTTGCTTTGCTTTCACACCAGCGTTATTGTTTCTATAATTGCCAATGGCGGATCTACATGGTGTAATGTGGATGCTCAAGTATCCATTATCTTTGACCAGATTTAATAGAATTTGCATAGGTAATTATAAAAATATTTAATTAATACTGAGTGAGCACCCATGACTAAATTCCTTTTTTAAATCTTAAACCCGCTACTGATTTTAAAATCTTAGATCCACCACTAATTATTAATTGTTGTATTTATTTTCATTTTGTTATTTTGAAAGGGATGATTTGTCAAAAGTTTATTATAGCAAGAGAATAGACAGATGAACATTATTTTCTATTTTGGTGTAGTGGTGTATTTTGCTTATCCTATAAGCATATAATTTGATAAAATGCTTGCGTAATTATTTTATACTAAGAATTTTTAGAAAAATTGAACAAGCATTACGTGCATATATTGAAAAAAATTGCACGAAGAATATGAAGATGAAATAAAAGAACTATGGCGGTATCGAGAAATTCCCTTTTTTAGGAAGTAAACATTAAAATCGCACTTATCTAATTTGATTTTATTACCATAAGCGGAAAGTCATCGTTGTTTTTTGTTGACTTGCTGTATAAAATAGTACAAACCTAATATATTGGATTTAATGATATACCGAGTGATATTTGCTTTAATGGTAATATTATTTTACGATCAATCGTGGAGAATAAATGAATACATATTACATAGTGATGATCCTCATTTTTTATTTTGCTTCTTACTGATTGTTGATATGCTTGTTGTTATTCGTTTTTTTTTTTTTTCTTGAATAAAAAATCTATCGAAATTAATTTTTATATATTCTGAAGGTAGGGTTGGTTTATTGTTGTTGTTAATCCTCTTCTTTGATGAGTAGAGGATAAAAAAAGTATGAAATAATTTTACAAGCTAAAAAAGACGAGGAAGAATATGGGGGAATAAATTTGCCGTTCTTCACTTTTCTTCTAGCCTACGTATTCCTTTTTATAGTTGAACTGGTTCACTTTAGTTCTTTTTCTTTTTATCCTTCTCCTTCACCCTCTTTTTCTCAAAAGGAAAAATGTAGTATTTCAATCAGTTTCAAAAATCTTATCCTTTTAAGTATTAACCATAGTATACTTTTTTCAGACGTTCATACATATTTTTAATAAGTTTGTTTCCTCTCTAATTCAAGATTTTCCAGAAAAGTTTAAATTTTCAGTCTTAGGATTTTCTAAAATTAGGAACAGGTAATTAATTGTCTATGGATGTCTTTCAGCGTGACTAGTGTCTCATTGATGAATTTGGTAAGATAATCTCTATCATACACCAAAATTTTGTAGCACATAATTCACTTACACTCATTTTCATTTTGAAGTTATCTTAGATGTTTACTATAATAAATAAAAATTGTATTACTATCAATATTAGTATTAATACTCCCGCGATGCGCTGACACATATCATATTAAAATTACTTGAGTTATTTATGTGCAAATATGTCACGACCCTAACCCCGAATCCGGTCGTGATGGCGCCTCTCGTGAAGACAAGGCCAGCCAATTTAACCAAAATCTCATATTAAGCAGCCGATTAACAAGAAAACAATACAAGCATAGTTTAATAGCAATCATTCGCGGAAAAATATAGCTAACCATCCCGACAACACCCAAACCGGGGTGTCACAAGTCATGAGCAACTATGGATCCTAATACAAGTCTATTAAAATACAATATCTGGCACAACTGTTTGAAAAGCATGGGAACAACAAGATAAGAGAGATACGGGGCTGCGGACACCAACAACTACCTCGTAGTCTCTGAATCACCGCCTGGACGGGAGGAATCAGTACTCCGGCGGAGCCAACAACGCCTGAATCTGCACACATGGTGCAGGGAGTAATGTGAGTACTCCAACTCAACGAGAAATAAATATAAATAATGACTGAAAGTAAGAAAGCACGTAAAGCACAAGGCATTCTATAATGAAGCATTTAAAACATCATTTGAAAACGGTAAATCAGTGAGGAATCAAGTAAAATCTCCTTTTAACAGGTAAAACATGTAATTTTTCAGGAAAATAATGTGAAGTAAAACATCGCCCCTCGGGCAATATCATAGAACAGTACCAGCCCCTCGGGCTCAAATCTCATAACAATATCAGCCCCTCGGGCTATCACATGGAACAGTATTAGCCCCTCGGGCTATCATATAGTACAATATCAGCCCCCTCGGGCTATCACATAGTATAATATCAGTCCCTCGGGATATCACATAGTACAATATCAGCCCCTCGGGCTATATTTCATATCACAATGGGTACCCGCGCTCACTGGGGGTGTATAGACTCCGGGAGGGGCCCCTTACGGCCCAAGCGCAATATGAAGCCACCTCGTGGCACATATCTAGGCCCTCGTCCTCATATCAATCAAGCCACCTCGTGGCGTATATACAGTATCTCAGGCCCTCGGCCTCATATCAGTCACAAGCCACCTCTTGGCACATAAAATATCTCAGGCCCTCGGCCTCATACCACTCAGTAAAAACCTCACATCTGGCCCTCGGCTGCACTCAGTCAGAAAAATCATCACAAGCCCCTCGGGCATAGCAAAACAGTAGTCCTCAGCCCAAAACATCATTTATAATATTATTTAAGTCTCAAAACTGAGTAAAAGTGGCTGAGTTGTAAAACAGTGTAAACAGCATGACTGAGTTCAAGTAATAGATCAAAATAGTGAGGAAACAGTGATAAAAATCCCCGAAGGGTTCATATAATTGGCACGAAGCCCAAATATGGCAATCAGCCCAATCATAATGATAACAAATAAGTTTCAGTCAAATACGCAGTAAAATCATCAATCGGGATGGACCCAGTCACAATCCCTAGTAGTAAAAGACCCCACGCTCATCATCGAGCGCGTGCTTCACCTCAATATAGCACTACGATGTACAATACGGGGTTTCAAACCCTCAGAACATCATTTACAATTACTACTCACCTCGAACCAGCTAAATCCCTAGCCCGCGACGCCTTTGCCCTTCGAATCGGCCTCCACGCTCGTCGAATCTATCCAAAATCAGAACTAACACGTCACAATATGCTGAGGGAACAAAGCCCAAGCGAAACAATCGAAAAATACTAAGAAATTACGAAATTAGCAAAAACTAAGCCCCGAGCCCACTTCTCGAAGCTCAGAAATTTTTACATCAACGGGTTCCTTATCTCCCAACAAGTTCAACCATACAAAAATTATCGAATTCCGACATCGGATTGACCTCCAAATCTTTAATTCTAAACTTAAGGATTTTTCACAGATTTTTCAACTTAAATCACCAATTAAATACTAAATATAGCGATATACTGGAGTAATTTGACCAAAGTTGAGTTAAGAACACTTACCCCAATGTTTTCCTTGAAAGTCTCCCAAAAATCGCCTCGAAATTAGCTTCAATCCGAGCTCTATAGCTCCAATTATATTTAAGATGGCCGAAATCCCTTCCTTTAAGAATTTGTCCAAGAAAGTCTCCTTTGGATATAGTTTTGAGGTTGATTTTTGCTGTGATTTAGGGTGTTTTGGAGGTGTTTCTCTTAGATGGTAACGATAGTGGGTTTTGCATGGCCAATGGGCACTGGTTTCTATTTATAAAGGGTCAGAAATCCGGACAAAAACGCCCCAATCGGGTTTAAAATGCGACCGCATATCCGCCGTATATCCAACATGCGGTCCGCATCTTCGCTATGGCCATCGCAGATCGTAACCCTAGCCTTCATCGCAGTTCAGTGTGAAGCATGGTTTTGCGGTCCACATGTCAAAAATGCGACCGCATTTTGAACCATTTTTAACATTGATTTTTGCCCAGAAATTTATCTCGGTTTGCGGTCTTAGTGTGGTGGATATGCGGTCCGTATTGTGGAAATGCGACCGCATTCCTGACCGCATTCTTGACGTCATTCTTGCCCAGAAAACTGTTTGGGTTTGCGATCTGGGTGTGTGTTTTGCGGCCCGCATACAGGGTTTGCGATAGCATAGCCCGCTTTGCGATGTCTTTTTATTCTTTTACAAAATTACAAACTTTTCTGGTTTTTCTGCAACTTTTCCAAGGACGAAATAGTCCGTTTAACCACCCTAAACTCACCCGAGGCCACTGGGACCCCAACCAACCATGCCAACATATCCCATAACGTTATTCGAATTTGTTCTAACCTTCGGAACGCTCAAACAACCTCCCAACACCAAATTCCCGTTGGATTCAAGCCTAAGAATTTCAAAATCTTCTATATTACTCTTTTAATCGAAAACCCAACCAGACCATGTCCGAATGACATGAAATTTTGCACACACATCCCAAATAACATAACGAAGCATAATAAAGTAGAAATGGGGAAAACGGAGCGGTAACTCATGAGACGACTGGCCGGGTCGTCACAAAATAACCTTGAAATATAAATATTCTAGATAAAAGTTTGTATATATAATTATTAGATATTAATTAAGAAGCAAGATATGATATTATTTCTTAAATCTCGTAGTGAACAACCTATTTTTTTCTATGTTTGTAACATCCTAACCCCTTGATTTTAGTACTTACATCTCGTTTCGCTGTCAATATTAAATGATACTAAATGTATCATGTTGTGATTTGTCTTGTTTGAGCACATTAGATCCTTATATTTTAACAAAATTACTACCACTCTGTTTTTCATTTCAAAGTCAAATAAGTCTTATCATCGCATTTTTACACAAATTCTTCTTTTTCTTTGTACTTTACTTATAGTTATTTTATTATTTATTATTTATTATTTATTATTGCTATGCCATTATATAATCTTTTATTAGCTTGCTAATTAACTTAATGTCTTTCTTATTACCCTTTTAATAGTCATCAATAAATATAAAAAAATATATTCTTAATATTTAATATACTTTTATACTTTTATCCTCTTACTCGGTACTTTTTTATCATTTAAATATATTAGTAATACTTTTAAGTATTATTTAATTATTTATATTTAAAGTATAAGTCTTCTCACATTATCTTTATTTTCTTCATTATACATTCTCTTTCCTACTATAAAATTTTAATTAGTTTTTTACATTAATATTATACCTATAGCCAAAATAATATCACATTTTATTTTAAGTTGTAACTTTGAATCTGTTAAATTATTAAACATAAGTTCTTTGATTATTATGTTCCAAATCTATAGAGTTTTTCTATAATTATTTTTTGTATTACATGTAACTAAATTTTCTTTCTCTTTTAATTTTACGATAAAAATTTAATTCTTAATATTTTTTAGTAAAATTACCTACTTTAGACATCTATTTTCTATTTTTAAAACTTAACTTGTTATCAATTTTTAAAATTTTTTAATAGGACTTTAATTTCGTGATATTATCCATAATTTGAGTGTTTTCATCATAATTTAAAAACTTTCTAATCTCAAATTCAAATAGTCCTTCCCTTTCATTTTTAATAGTAAATTAACAATTATTTTCCTTAATTTGGCTATTACGTTATCTAATATATAGTATTATCACGTTTTATGTGGCTTTACACTAACTTGTCACTTTATTTAATATGTTATCCATTAATATTCTTAAATATAATATAGATAGATATATAAATTTTTTAATCCCGAAATAAGTATTTATTTTATTATAAAATATTGCTCAAAAATTTAAATTATTTATATTTATTAATAATATTTTAAGTATTGTATATTTACTTTATTTTGTTTTCTAAACTAATTATCTATAAATATCCTCACATTATATTTGATTTATTTTTATTATTCTATATTTTTTATTTTTTTTAATTTATCTATCAGACTTCTCATGTGACTTTTTATTAGCTTATTTAATATCTATTTCTATAACACTCATTATAATACAGATAAGAATTAAAAATTATTTCAATAGTAACTTTGAATCTATTGTTCATATTCCAAAATATGATTTTTCTTACCATTTTCAATTTTTTTTATCTCAAATTCAAATAAGTCTTATCCTTCTGTTTTTTTAAATTGGACCGCGTTTTAAAAAAGTTTATGTTATGCTTTGAAAGTTAAACTAACCGTACTCAATTGGGGTATTAAATCATAGAAATATATTTTCTTAATTGTTTGAACGCATTATATCTAATTGTTGTAGTAATATTTCCACTATCAATTTTTTTCTCTATATAATATTTTTAAAATATAAAAGTTATGAAATAAAGAAAACAGGTGATGTTGATAGTGAATAACCTTTAAATAGGAACTCTTATTTTTGGAAAGCTTTAAAAATCTATTTAATATAAAATTACGAGTCAACCTTAATTGATTTCCGCTATAACTTAAATTTAATTAAATATAATCTATCTTAATCCTTATTAGATTTGTCTAACTCTATTTAGATTATGTTTTAGAGTTTCAAGTGATATTTTCTCAATATTCACTGGCTTAACCTCATACTTCACTGCCCTCTATTTATAATTTTAGAAGAACATTAATTTTATTAATTGAAAACTTTTATTTAAATAATATCTATTTATACTCTTAAGAAAAGCTATTTTATATTTTAAATGAAAATATTTTTTTTTATTTTAATCCAAATTAAATACAATTATCTTTTAGTTTAAATTTAACATAGCATAATAGATATTATTTTAAAATTGCCAAGTGGTTTTTTGGCTAACTTGCCATTTCACTTATTTACATTGCAAATAATTTTCCTCATATATATATATATATATATATATATATATATATATATATATATATATATATCATATTAACTGTAAATTCTGCCTAGGTTCAATACTATTTTTTTTTACACTCTTTCCCTAATTAATGCTTACTTTGCACAAATAAGGTCAGATACTGTAACGACCCGGCTAGTCGTCTTGTGAGTTACCGCTCCGTTTTCCCCATCTTCCGTCTCATTATGCTTCGTTATCCATGTTTTAGGTAATTTAAATTGAGTAATTTGCAT